>JAJMAV010000063.1:0-61382 GCA_030565045.1 Starmera caribaea
TTATGTTCGAAACTAAAGTTCAACTATGTATTCTGAAAGCAAAAAATGGAATGCTGAATGCTCGAGGTGGGGTTCGAACCCACGACGGTCGCGTTACTCACACAACTCGTGACATTTTGCACAACGTCAAAATTTTATGCCGCTATAAGCACGAAGCTCTAACCACTGAGCTACACGAGCATTTGCAAGAGATTTTAGACAGCAGCAAGTGCTATCACATGACGGTGGTTTACCCGGGTTTTACAGATATTTTTCAAATTTATAGACGGTTTAGCAGCCATTGACACAGATTATTAGGTCTCCTATCTAGCTACAAGCTATATACAGCTGTTAAATTTTATTTTGAGCTTCATCGATTGCATTCCTAGTGTTTTAGAGACACATTTCTGTAATTTGGCAAAATTCTCAAAAACCTAGTTATAAATCAGTCAATTGAGTATTAAAACTATCTGAAACTTCCTCTGTATCCTTTCTCGGCTCACTACAATACACCTCACTGCTTGATGATAATATTACTACACTGGATAACAAATAATCTCCAATTACTATATTTAACGTGGCCGTACCGTGTTGATAATCACAATATTTCACCAATATTTCACTATGCAGCTGCTTTCTATATGAATTTAATCTCAAAACCAAAACAACTGTTCCACCTCCGGATCCCACTGAAAGATGGGTATCAAGCAGTCTCCCTACAACTCCATAACTTTTGGTAATCCACTATCATTACGTGTGGATGGCGGTGTGGGTGCTGTATCAATAAACCCGTCTGGAAGAGACGTGGTGTTAGCAGGGTACGTCGTATTTATTTATATTTTATAAGGTGGGATTCATAACACTAACTTTTTTTTTTTGCTTGAAGACGTCGTGGTCTATACGTTGTTGATTTAGATGATCCATTTTCACCTCCAAGGTCACTACATCATAGAACTTCATGGGAAGTTGCCGATGTTCAATGGTCTCCACATCTTTCTAAACCTGGTTGGGTTATTTCAACTTCAAATCAAAAGGCTCTAATATGGAATCTTGCAAGACCTTCAAATAATGCAATTGAACATGTTTTACATGGTCATTCTAGAGCCATCACCGATATAAATTTCCATCCAGAAAATCCTGAATTATTAGCAACTTGTTCTGTTGACACGAATGTTTTAGTTTGGGATACAAGAATTCCTAAAACACCAACTTATAGAGTAGCTGATTGGAGAGCTGGTGCCTCTCAAATTAAATGGAATTTCCAAAACCCAAACGTTTTAGCATCTTCTCATGATCATTATTTTTATGTTTGGGATATTAGAGTTAATAAACCTTTACATAAAATCAATGCTCATACTAGAAAAGTTAATGGTGTTGATTTTAGTAGGACAAAGGAACATGAGATCATATCTTGTTCTAATGATAACACTGTTAAATATTGGGACTTGTCAAAAGATGTTGAGAATCCAATAACTACTATTCATACTGATTTCCCTGTTTGGAGGGCAAGACATTTACCCTTTGGTAATGGTTGTTCAATCATGCCTTTAAGAGGCGGAAATAACTCTGTTTATCTTGTCAATCATAAAGATGAAATTGGTGATATAGACCTGAACCCATGTTATATTTTTAAAGGTCATAGCGATAGAGTTACAGATTTCTTATGGAGATCAAGGTATCATCATGACTCAAGTTATGATGACAGAGAATTTCAATTAGTCACTTGGTCAAAAGATTGTGATTTGAGATTATGGGGTATGAGTGAAGATGTTTATGAGAAGTTGGACTATAAAAGAGGTGAATCTTTAAATTTACCATTACTTGATTATAACACCTATAGTGAAGAACCTGGTGTCAAAGATCAAAATCATTCTTCAATGAAGAGAACAAAAGATACATTTGTTTCAAGTAGAGGTGATAAATCAAATATCAATACAAAAGATCATTTGAACTGGATTTCAGGTGTTAGAATTGGTAGATCAGCATTTGCACCACCAATTGATCAAAATTTAATCAATAGAAATTTGGATAACACGGCTCCAGATAATTTAGGTGAAGAAGTTTCAGTTGTTGGTCATAAATTCCCCAAAGTTAGATTTGAAAAAATTTCAGTTTCAACTGGTATACTAGTTTTGTCATTAAATGGTCCATGGAGTCAAGATCCTGAACAATTATTATTTTTAAGAATTGAGATCAAATATCCTAAAACTTATCCATTAGAACCACCAGTTTTCAGAATTGAAGAAAATAATGAATTAGATAAAGATAAAAAACAAGAGATAATAACAAATTTAAATGAGATTGCTAAACAATATTCAAATGTTGAGAAATTCTCTTTGGAAGTTTGTCTTAGATTCTTAATGGGAGAGAAAATTGATTTAGCCAATTTGAATAGAGAAGATAATTATATGATGGCAATTGATGAATTTGAAGAATATTCATCATTATCTTCCTCGTTATCAAGTACTGAGGATGAAGATGAAGAAGAAGAAGAGGAATTGATACCACTAACCGCAAATGATGCAAAACCTTTGAATTTTGATAGTACACCATTACCAAAAGGATGTGGTGCTTATTGGGGTAGATCTGGTCAATTAGTTTGTTTTTTCATACCGAAACAAGATAATAATAATAAGGCAAATGCGAAAATTATTAAATTTGATCAAAAGGGGTTTTCTAATCAAGTTTTATTTGATAACACGGAAGAATTTAGTGATGATAGTTTATCTGAAGATTGGAATGATATTTTAAAAGATGATATCACAAATTCAAGAAGTAAAATTCCAGGGGTTTTCAGAATTCAAAATTATAATCAATTGAATAAAACTGCAAGAGTTCTTGAATCATTACCAACTGAAAAATCCACTGGAACTCAAAGAACTAATTCAGCAACTAAGAATATTATTAGAATATTGGATTATTCTCATTTAATACCGTCAAAGAAAGAATTGGCTTCAGAATACAAGATTTTTGGAGATACACCAGAAAATTTAGCTATTCATAATAGTGAAGTTTGTTTGAAATATGGTTATAAGGAATTAGCAAATAGTTGGAGAATAGTGGCAAGTTTATTTAGCAGGAAGTTTTATTGGGGCACACATCCATTTGGAGGAAATTGGTTTATAAAAGAATTGATGAATTATTATGAAACTTTAGGAAATATTCAAATGTTGGCAATGTTAAGTTGTGTTATAGTAAGTGATCATTATAATATATTTGATCAACAAATGAAATCTCAATTCAAAGTGAATCATCAATTGAAAAGTGGATCTTTTTTAGTGGATATTCCTTCAATTAAAAGTTTCCATAGAACTTCATCAGCATCATCTCATGATCGAATGTCTACCCTTAATGGTGGTTATTCAGATTCTGCTTATAGGTTACCATTCTCGAGAAGCTCAAGTGTTTTAGCATTACAGAATGATAAGAAAAGTTTCCAAATCAATATATCGATGATGAATGAGGTTGAGCTTGGGTATGGAGAGAATCAATTTAAAGTGTCACTATTCGAAGATGATGAACGGTATTCGAGTTATAAAGAACAATATGCCGATATGTTATACGATTGGGGACTACCGTTCTCCAGAATAGAGATCTTGAAATTCAATTATCAAACCCCAACCTCACTGTTTGATATCCACAAGGTTGTACTCAAGTGGAACCATAGCTCGTCTTCAGACTGCAATTACTGTGGATTGAAAGTGGAAAGACGACTTTTCGTGTGCCAGAGATGTGGACACATTCTACACGCACAGTGTGCTGACGAGTGGTGGCAGGAAGTGCAGGAGTGTCCAACTGGCTGTGGATGTCACTGTCTTGAAAACGGCTGAGATTTATCAATTGACCTAATTTTTATTTTTTTTTTTTTTTTGGCTCTTCTGTCTGTAGAGATGAGAATAAATTTTCCCACTGTGAAAAATTTTCCAGCTTTCTTTGAATTTATTCAACGAACGATTTCGAGGATTGTCAGTTGTTCAGCTCCTACAAAGCCGTGTTTGATGGCCGATTGAAAAAGTCTTGTGGTTTCAGCAGTGAAGCCTGTTTATCTTACATTAAATTTAAGAGTGAGTTGAACATATAAAATACTGAAGTGAACGTGATTTACGTTATGTTATGTTATGTTAGAGGTTCAAGGTGATGATGACTTTTCCATATGTTGCTCGAAGATGAAATACTCAATGTGGGCACAATAAAGACTACAACGGTATCTGATTGAACTACAAACAAACAGTAGTAATATTTACTTACAGAGCTAAAAAAACTGATGTACTAACCAATTAACCAGCAAAAATGAATAAAAGAGCATTAAATGATTTACATAAACATGCTTTGCCTGTTCATCCAATAGTTCTTCCAGAACTTATCCCTCATAACCCATTATCATGGTGTTATTTCTTATACAAGTACTTCCAATTGACTAATGAAGTCAACACCACAACTGTTGTCTATGAAAACGGAAGTTTCCTAGTTAAATCTGCTAAAGACATGAGAACTCTTTGGACCGAAGGGTTTTTCGGTAAAGGTGTATTAAGTAGAAGTGAACCTACGTGGTCAGATAGAACCAATAAAAGGTTAGGAATTGGTGAATTCAAAAACTTAACCATTGAAGAAATCACTGCAATTAGAAGAGAAGAACGGAAAAAATTCAAGAAAGAACGGTCTAAATTAGAGGCTAAGCAGATTGAATTGAGGAAACAAGGAATTGTTGATCCTTTCATTGAAGAACGTTTGAGTTTGAAAGAATTACGTGATAAAGATATTGATATTAGTATTGAACGAGTCACTCATGTTAGAACAGAAGATGAGGAGATCATTGATTCTAATGGTAATTTGATTGAAATTGAATGTATGGAACTGATGCCAGAGGAAGTTTTTTTCTTGAAGTTTGCATTGAATTGTGTTGAAGTTTATCATGATTCTAAGAAACTAAATGATTTTGAATTATTTAAACTAGTTTCAAATCAACAGGTTGATGATCAATTCATGCAAAGATACATTGCTTATCATCACTATAGAGCATTAGGATGGTGTGTTAGATCCGGTATCAAATTTGGAACTGATTTCATTTTATATAAGCGAGGACCACCATTTCAACATGCTGAATATGCAGTTGTTGTTCTACCAAATTATGTTAATGATGATGTTAAAAATGAACAAGTTGCAAAACCTTTCACATGGCTTTCAAACATTTCAAGGGTCATTGGAGGTGTTCGGAAAAAATTGGTTCTTTCATTTATTGATATTCCTACACAACAAGATTTTGATTCTGTTTGTGATAAAGATTTGAAATCGTTATTGCAATTGTATGCAATTTCATCGCTTTTGTATAAACGTTGGGTTCCTAATAGAAATAGAGACTAGTTGCTTCTTCATTGTTTCTACAATTGTAGTCATTTCCATTTTCATTATAATTCCGTTTTTTTTTTTTGCTTTTTTAAACTAAACCTTTATATGCATCAAGCACCCAACCACAATCTCTGAGTCCCTTGATTTTGGTATTTGGACCTTTCTTCTCATCATCATACAATGCTTGTAAATTAGGATCATGAGTAGCTGGTTTGGAGATACACACATGCTGCTTATTTGGTAAAACACATCTCAATTGAGATTTTGGGAATGGACATGGACAATCATGTTCTGTTTTCACACATGCTCTAGTGTCTGGACACAAGTATCCGTTACAACTGTCTGATTTGTTAGTACCAACGCTCTTATGAAACTTGGAGGTTCATCAGTGCACTCACTGTCTAAATAATCATCCTCGTAGCTTTTTGCCACCTGCTGCTGCTGTTGTTGGTGTCTTTGGAAAAAATCATGGAACGCATTGGCAGCTCCCACCACTGCAGCTATCACTATCAAACTTCTCATCTCTTTTGACTTCTGATGTTCTCTTCTGATACTCAAAATATTTCAATGAGTTGTCACTAATTGTACCAAAAATTTAATAGAAAGTGTATGATTTCCGACTTTTTCTTTTCAATTCCGGTTGTTTTCCATACAAAAAAAAAATATATTTTGACGCGTCTGAAACTTGGAATTGAAAGAAAGAGACAGAAGACTGCGAGATGTACTTGAGCAGCGGGCAGTTCAAGCGAGCGTTTGAAGATATCAAAGTGAGCTCAATGAGCCACTCGACGTGCAAATTGGTGGTGTTTGTGTCGTGTTTGAACATCGATGCGTTGTGTGCATCTAAGATCTTGACTGGGTTGCTAAAGAAAGAGCTCATACAGTACCAGTTGGTGCCCGTTGTTGGTTACTCTGACTTGAAGAAACATTATGATAAGCTGGAAATGGATGTCACTAATGTCATACTACTAGGTTGTGGTGCTGCTATTGATTTAGAAAGCTTTTTTGAAATAGATTCAGACAGTTTTATTATTCCACAACATGATAATAGTTATAATATTGATGATGACGACGATGAACTCCCATCTACTCAAAAGTTTGCTGAAAGTGTAAGAGAGAAAAACGAGGTGAAATTATCAAGAAAAATATATGTTATTGATGGACATAAACCTTGGAATTTAGATAACATTTTTGGTTCTCAAATCATAGTCTGTTTTGATGATGGTTACATTGATCAAAACCTGCAAAATGAGAAAGACGCATACAACACATTAATTGAATTGCAGAATGATGAAGAAGAACAAAATGAAAATAGTGATGATGAAAATGAAAATTCTGATGACGACGATGATGATAATGACGCGGGTGATACAGATGCAGATGATGACGAAGACGAAGACGAAGATGATGAATTAACAAGCTCTCAAACCAAGAAAAGGAAAAGGACAAAAGAGAAAAAGGCGAAAAAGAGACAGATGACTGAAAATGAAAAAGTATTGGAAGATTATTATTCAACTGGTACCACGATTTCAGTATCTGTATCATTATTGATATATACACTTATATCAGAAATTGGTGAAACAAGTATAGAAAATCTATGGTTAAATATCATTGGTACAATTTCATTAGACAGTCAATACCCAGAAGTTTATAGATCAAGTTTCCCTGCTTTAAAAGGTGAATCGGTCAGATTAAACCCAACTTTATTAGACGGGAGCAGTACTAAAAATGCAGACTCATCATTATTAACAATAGACACTGATTATTATTTATTTTTACTACGACATTGGACACTTTATGATAGTTTTTTTTATTCAAATTATGTTAATGCTAAAATTGGTGTTTGGAAAGAAGATGGACGTAAAAGTTTGCATAAGATGTTTGCTAAAATGGGGATATCATTACAAGATTCAAAACAAAATTGGTTATATATGAATGCTGATATAAAACAAAATTTGAATACAACTTTTAAAAACACTTTGGGATATTTTGGTTTAGAAGATTTAGCTAGAGAAGGTTTTGTTCGTACTTTTGGGTTTAGAGGGTCAATTTCTGCAGGTGAATGTGTTGAAGCCATTGCTGCTTTATTAGAACATGATAATTTGCAAAAAGATGAAAACCGTACTAGTGTAAATGATGAAAATAATGAAGATGAAATAGAAGATATTAATGATTTGATTTTGAAAAAGGAAAAAGTTTGGATAAGTAACTTTTGGAGCACTTGGGATGCATTAACTAATGATAATATTGATCTGATTTCAAAAGGACTGGAATACGCTAAAAATTTTCAGAAATTGATTTTTAACACAGGTATGGAAGTTTTAGAGAAGCGATTATTGAAAAATTTGAAAATTTATAGGTTAGTTGTTTTGAAAGATGGGCCGAACATTGATTCATTTAAAAATCCATTGATTTTAACAAGATTAGGAAATTGGATTCTTGAAAGTTGTGCTGAAATTGATAAAACTTTATTACCTCTTGTTTTAGCATCTTTAGATGAAAAAACTGATACATATTTGGTGATTGGTTTAGCACCACGTTATCCCAGAGGTACCAGAAATTTAGCAGATTTCAACTCAAATACAACGTTATTAAACACATTTAGTATAGCATTTCAACAGATTGCTAATACAACTGGAGCAAAAGTTAGAATTGATTCTTTTGAAAGTTCAATTATTGAAATTCAAAAAGAAGATTTAGCTCCATTTTTGGAAAGATTGACATTAAGTGGGCTTGTTTGAATTGGTTTCTTTCACTGTTAACTCAAAGTAATAAATAATTAATTTATTTCAATAGTAATTTTAGTTTAATATAGAAATTGTATTATTATAGTATTTTTTGAGTCTCAAAGGCTCGTAATCTTAAGTTTTTAAAATATCTAGGCAGTAAATGTATTAATTATAACTGCTTCAGTGTGGCGCGCCCGCGCCGGCAGTGGCAAATGAATAAAGTAAATTAACCGTTTTGAATTTATTAAACAAGTTAATAAAAATGCACTTGCCACATTTAATTAATATTATTATGTATGTGCCACATTGCGTATCAATAGACTACTACAATTAATTCAATTATTAAAAAACAATCCACAATATTGGAACTGTAGCTTCAGAATAATTTCGGAATATTTAACTCAAGAGTGTCAAAATTGCTTTACAATACCCTTATAAGTTTTCTGTTTATTTATAATAGTAGAAATTTGTTTACTAACTTCGAGATGAATCATTTGATTTAATGTGCTTTAATTGCATGAGCGTAATTTTTGTCAAGAAAAGTAGCAGAATTTTTAGCTAACATACAACAGATCATCATCATTATTCTTCATTTTCATAACTAATAAGTTTTGCAACAATTGAGGTCAAAACCATCTTGAAATACAAAGAAATGATAAAATTCAGTAAAATTGTGTCAAAAATCACGTGAAAAAATTAGCAAATACACGTGATATGCTATGTAAACTTAAAGCTAAAAAAGAGTCACAAAAAACAATAAGAGCTTCTATGGCCAAGTTGGTAAGGCGCTACACTAGTAATGTAGCGATCCTCAGTTCGACTCTGAGTGGAAGCAACAAAAAACAATAAGAGCTTCTATGGCCAAGTTGGTAAGGCGCTACACTAGTAATGTAGCGATCCTCAGTTCGACTCTGAGTGGAAGCAACTATTTTTTGTTAAATTTTAATGTCTAAAAAAAGTCTATAACGAAAAAAACATTTTTTTTTCCCTCAAATTCACGCTTGGAGTCCCTGTTCAGTGTTCTTATCTTGCCCTTTGTCCAACTCAAACAGCCCTAGTTTTCAAACTGATTTCTTTTTCAAATTTTTGATGGAATTATGGAAGATTCCTCAAAGTATTTTTTTTTTTTTTGTAAACAAAAATTTAACGTCAATATTCACATCTTGTAGAGACTACAATATACATCACTTTAATTTCAGTCTCATTTCGAAAAGAAATCCAAAGAATGTCGACAGAAAGATCACACAATTCAAGAAGACAGTTTTTCAGAAGCTTAACGGCAAAGAAATCCAACACACTGGACCCATCAGCAGCCAGCAATCTTTTATCAAGAACACTACGGAAAAACTCAGATAGATATAAATTCAACAATAGCACAGCACAAGTAACTGAACTGAATTATGATACCAGTGATGATAATATAATATCAATAGATGATGATGAGGCACCACAACTAGTGATACACAAGACCACAAAGCCTAATGTATCTGGGATTTATAGTTCGCATCCATTACGTGCTTCGAAACTTCAAGCTTTTGAGCAAGCAGAACAGACATTGAAGGAAGTGTTCCATCATGTATCGTCCAATAGTTTTGCAGGAATAAAGTCGTTTGGAGATGAATATGATGACGATGGTGACGACGACGATGAAGATGATTATGGCAGATCAGATAAGTTTAAAAATGAAATACTAATATCTGTTCCTGGGTTTCATAGAAATGAGCATTTCTATCCAGGGAAACCACTACGATCTCAATTTGAATCTGCTTTCAATTCACAAGAACTTAAAAGATCCAGATCACCTCAGAGTGAAGAGTATCAACTCATGACAAAAGAACTACATGAGCAATTAGCCGTTTTGGAGGACAGGCTGCGTGGGAAAAACCACTATTATGATTTCGATGAGCACCAGGAATTGTCTAGCAGACAGGACGAGCAGCACCAACGCAACATGGCGGTGCTAAGGCGTGCAGTGAAAGAACTCGAGTATGATGCCTGGCAGTTCAGTACATAACAGTGGGAGTGCGCGAACCGCTTTTTAAAGGAGAAATTTTGATTTTTTTTTTGTTTATATAATGAAACTTGATAATTTTAGATGAATTTGTAGCTTTTTACGGTGTTTATAAGGATTGGATAAAGGTTGTTTCAAGTCGAAGAGATTGTTTTGATTTGTGGTTATAGGCGAATTGAATATTTTGGAAGATTTTTCTAAAACACCCTGCATAGATAAAGACTGTTTTCTGGCTATTATTATTTTTTTTCTGTTTTGATTTGCCACCAAGAATGAATATCGTTAAATTACAAAGAAAGTTCCCAGTTTTACAACAAGAGGATTTGTTCAGTGCCATTGAGCAGTTCAGAGACTTGGATCTTGATGATAAAGGATACGTTGAAAAACAACAAGTGATTGAGAAGATCTCCGATTCTGGTGTTGCTTCTTATGATAATGTCCGTCAAACTTTAAAACAAGTTGGTGTTGATGCTTCGGGAAGAGTTGAATTGGATGATTACGTCGAGTTAGTGGCCAAATTGAAAGAACAGCAATCCGCTCCAAAAACTGCGGTTTCCACTGCAGGATCTCAAGCTGCTGTTAGTGCCACTTCAAGTTCAGGTACTGGTTATTTACAACATAAAGGTACTGGTGCTAAAGCAGCTATCATTGTTGGTGGTTCTACTTCTGGTACCACACATACAATTAATGAAGAAGAAAAAACCGAGTTCACTAAACATATCAACAGTGTTTTAGCTGGTGATCCAGATGTTGGTGATAGAATCCCAATTCCAACTGATACATTTCAAATTTTTGATGAATGTAGAGATGGTTTAATTTTATCAAAATTAATTAATGATTCTGTCCCAGATACAATTGATACAAGAGTATTGAACTTCCCTAAAAAAAATAAAGCTTTGAATAATTTCACCATTTCAGAGAATGCAAACATTGTTATTAATTCAGCAAAAGCTATTGGATGTGTTGTTGTTAATGTTCATAGTGAAGATTTCATCGAGGGTAAAGAACATTTAATCTTAGGCTTAATTTGGCAAATCATTAGAAAAGGGTTGTTAAATAAAATTGATATTAAATTACATCCTGAATTATATCGTTTATTAGAAGACGATGAAACTTTAGAACAATTTTTGAGATTACCTCCTGAACAAATTTTATTACGTTGGTTCAATTATCATTTAAAAGCAGCAAATTGGAACAGAAGAGTCTCGAATTTTTCAAAGGATGTTTCCGATGGTGAAAATTATACAGTTTTATTAAATCAATTAGATTCAAAATTATGTTCTTTAGCACCTTTACAAACCCAAGATTTATTAACAAGAGCAGAACAAGTTTTATCAAATGCCGAGAAATTAGACGCGAGAAAATATTTAACACCATCTTCATTAGTTGCAGGAAATCCAAAATTGAATTTAGCATTTGTCGCACATTTATTTAATACACATCCAGGTTTAGAACCAATTGAAGAACATGAAAAACCAGAAATTGAAGAATTTGACGCGGAGGGTGAAAGAGAAGCTAGAGTTTTCACATTATGGTTGAATTCTTTAGATGTTCAACCTCCAGTTGTTAGTTTATTTGAAGATTTAAAAGATGGTACAATTTTATTAGAAGCTTTTGAAAAAGTTATGCCAGGTTCAATTAATCCTAAACATATTAATAAGAGACCAAGTAATGGTGGTGAAATTTCCAGATTCAAAGCTTTAGAAAATACCAATTATGCAGTTGAAGCAGGTAAAGCTAATCATTTTTCATTAGTTGGAATTGAAGGTTCAGATATCTTGGATGGTAATAAACTATTAACTTTAGGATTAGTTTGGCAGTTAATGCGTCGTAATATTGTTATAACATTAAAGTCAATATCAAAAGGTCGTGAATTATCAGATTCAGATATTTTGAAATGGGCCAAAGAAAAAGTTGCTAAAGGTGGTAAATCATCAACAATCAGATCATTTTCTGATCCTTCATTATCGAATGGTCATTTCTTATTAGATGTTTTGAATGGATTGAAACCAGGTTATGTTGATTATGATTTAGTTACACCTGGTAATACAGAAGAAGAGAGATATGCTAACGCAAGATTAGCTATTTCTATAGCAAGAAAATTAGGTGCTTTAATCTGGTTAGTTCCTGAAGATATCAATGAAGTTCGTTCAAGATTGATTTATACATTTGTTGGTTCTTTAATGGCTATTGATAACTAGAGTATATTCTTGAAATTATTCTACGTGTGTTTTATTAAAATAAAAAAAAAAAGACTTTTGATCCCCCGTGTATGTAGCTACTTTACTTTCATGGATTTCTTCTTGAGATTGTGATTTGATCTTTTAATTTCTCATCCCAGACTTTACTTAAATCTTCAACATATTTCAAAACATCCTCAGCACCTGTTTTATCAACTGGTGTAATTTTAATATATTCACTACCATCTTTATAACAAGCAGAACCATATTTAACGTCTTGTTGTTCAAAATTTGGGTTAGCTAAAGTGGCAACATAAGCTGGAGCATTTGCTGCAGTGTAACCTGAAATATTCACCCATGGAGAACCTAATAATCTTGCGAGATAAAAGATAAACAACATTCCATAATAGGTGAAGATGTTTAAGAATTTTTGAAATGAATTAGATGTGAAAATACCTGGTTGAATCAAATATTGTGTTATACCTTGTTCTTTAAGGGATTTATAAGTGGCCATATGTAATAAATCGATGGATCTTTTAGAACCTTCATAAGAAGCATCACTTTTCAAATACTCTAAATCATCAAATGATAAATATTTTGGATCTGACATTATACTTGAAACCCAAACAATTTTGGCCTTACCAGCTTTCAATAAAGGCATGACTTTCCTCAATAAGTAATAAGGACCAAAAACATTACATTGGAAAACTAGTCCTAAACCATCTTTAGATTTAACACCAATTTTTTGGATTTTATAATGAGGATCAGTGGCACCGGCAACTGGGTTTTTCAATAATTCTTTACAAGCACCAATCCAATCAATACCATCAAAAACACCCTGAGCCGAATTTGCGAAAAAATAATCAATTTTAGAATATTTGTTGTTTAGTTCATATGAGGCATTCAAGGCTGAAACCATATCAGTGAAGTCTACTAACAAGTAGTCGAAATCAACGATACCTGTACGATTCTGTTTTTTAGCGAATGCATCAATTTGTTCAATGACCTCTTTCACTCTTGGGAATGTTCTTGAAGTGACCACTATAGTTAGTCTGACACTAGAGGATTCGTTTTCTATCAATCTGTAAGCGATGTTTAATCCAAGGTTACTAAGTGGAAAAAAATGTTAGTGTTCTTCTTCAAATTGTATGGTTTGTACATCTAATGAAATTACCTGTTTGTGCCTGTTATGACTGCAATTTTTCTTTCTGCTGGCATTTTTCTAGTCTTCTAGTCTTCTGGTCTTCTGAAAATCGTCTCTTTTGTCTCTTTTCCCTTCAAAACAGCTGAATCTCAAAGTTCAAAGTCGTCGATTTGTTGCTCGTTTAACTCAATTTTGTCAAAATTTTGATTTTTTTTGTCTTGATTTTCATGATAATTTGAAAAATAAACAAAAGTAAACAAATCGAGTAAACAACAACAACAACAGAAGAAGAAAAGAAACAGAAAGAAAGAAGAATGAACAGCCAGCCAGTTTCACCGTTGAGAGACAGCACAAACAGAGAAGAACAAGTCTTAGGCAAACCGAGAGAACTCAGTCCGAGCAAGATCTTGACTGCAGATAATGACGGATTGTGCAAACCACCAGGAAGAATCTCACCTTTCAAAGGCACCAAAGCACAGCTGAGCAACCACGAGATCTTTGCCACCACGCCTAGAAGACTGGTGAATGGGAGACTACAGCCAGTGCAGCAACCATTGAATGCACCACCAGATTCAAATCGAATGGAAACTCAGAGTTGTGACAGATCTGATCCAAGATTCAATGATTCAAGAGAAATCACTGGTGTGAACGTTAATATAAGGTCATTGAACCAAACCCCTTCTAGAATTATAAAGGGAAGAAAATACATATCTTCAGAACAGCCTGTTTCCAAGATAAGAAGAACCAATTCTATGACTAGTGATGAGAATTCTAAGCACCAACATCTTAATGTCAATAGAAGTCTTTTAGAACAATTTAAAGAAAAGAAAGGTTTGAAACCATGTTTGAAACCACAAATTGCAATGAAACTGCCTGAGTTGAAGAAACCTGTTTCTAGAAAACTTGAAGAAGATTTAAATGATTTGAAAACCACTTTGAATACAATTGAGAATGCTAAACATGTGGAAATGATTGGGGAAACCACATTAGTTCATGAGAAGAAAAGAAAAAGAAGAGCTGTGACTTTTGATTCTGATCCAACAACTGATGATACAAATTCACTACAAGACAGTTCCTCAGATGAAGTTTTATTATTACTTAAGACTATTTTGAAGAATCAAGAGTTGATATTACAAAGATTGGATAAACTAGAAAAATGATTTACTCTCTCATATATATATACACTCAAGATCTATTATTACCAACAAAACCTTTAACAAGATCAACTGCTGCTATAGAATCCTCTTCTGAAGAATGTTCAGCTCCTTGAATACTTCTACCTAAATATTTGAAAGCTAATTCTTTCAATGAGTATTTCCCAAACATACCTCTTGGATAAAGAATTGAAGAATCAATAACGTTTTTATGCAACAATCTCAAAGTGATCAAATCATTATCTAGACCATGTCCAATTAAAATCGTGTCTTGGTTAATATATTCATCATTTAAAATAAAATTTTGGAATTCTTTTAAAGTTTTTGCATCTTCTGGGATTGAATAAACACCACTAAACTGACTATTCAAATCCAAAATCACACCAGAAGGTCTCAATAATTCATCAACGATTGTTTCTGAACTGAAATAATCCACAATAGTCACTCTAACACATTCCATACCTTTAGTTGTATAAGCCATTTCACAATCCAATCCATAAACTTTGCCCAAACTTGGTTTTTCAAGATGTGACTTTGGTGTTGTGACAAATGGGATATCATGGTTCAATTCAAATGCTGATTCATTTTTGAAAACATGATATTGAGCTGTTTGACAACCTTGACTTGCACCAACTTGTTCAGAACAACAATCCCAACTATTAGATTTCCCATCGTTTGTTTGTGTTGTGGTTCTTTTTCTTCCATGGTATGAACATTGTGCAGCTTTTGGTTTCACAGAGTCATTTTTAGTCAAAGAATCTTCCACTGTTTCCTTTAATTTAGTAAGACTAAATTCCGTATGACATCTATCACAACTTTTCAAAGTTTTCAATTCTCCATTTGGTGGAATTTCCAAAATATACCTAGCTCTTTTCAAATCCGCTTCAGAATGAACCAATTTCAATAAATATTCATATTCTTCCTCCTTTGTCATGGTGTTCTTACCTTTAGTAGTGGATCTCGCAACTGGTGTTTTCTTATTAGCTTTTTGAAGTCTAATCAATGCTTTAATTTTTTCTCTATATGTGTACCTCGAGTTCTTGAAAGCAATATCATATTCCATATCAATAGCCTGTTGTACCGCATTAGGAGCAGATCTATCATTCAACACATCAATTAATTTTTGGATATAATGGATTCTATGAGCCAACACAACGGGACCTCCATGTGGGATAATCTTGGGCACCCATTTCACAGTAGGGGTTGCAGGTTGGTCTTGTTTAACAGAAGTGACGATTTGAGCAGCAGTGTCTGCTGTTATTGTTCCAAAGGGTCTTTTGGTAGTGTGTTTGATGGTTTTGTGATTGAAAACGCAGTGTGGGAGTTTGCAGTTGGATTTTTTGGGACATGTTGCTGTCGAAAGCAGTCTGGATGAGCCTTTGAACATTTCTGGTTTGGTTATTCGGTTTTATAAGACTTGGAAACGGAGGGCAAAGAGATCTTGATCTTGATTCTGTTAGTTTCACTTTAAAAGCTGAATTTTTTTTTCTTCTTTTGATATTGGAAAGTTTTTTTTCATAGTTTAACGATTTTATTTTGAAGACAGAAGAAGAGCAAAATGGACAACGACGAGGATATTTGGAGAGTATTCGAACTTGAATTGTATGGCATCACTCTCATTGGTTCAAGTGCGATGTTAAATGTTTTTTAAGTATATCAAATAACACTTTTTTTTTTAGAATAACAGACGGTGATTTCACAGGCAAAATTGATGATGTTACATGGATGACATTCATCTTGAAAGCATTGAGACAACTACACGGAGTGTTTGGATCGTCTATTGAGGTAGATCTGCTAGAGAATAAAGGTCAGTCATGTACTGTTAAGATACAGAAGGAAGACGTCAAAGTTTTCACTACAGCTATAACTGCATTCATCACGAATCTGTCGATAGTTGGACTCGGTGATATACCGTGTCACATAAGACATAAACTACTGTTGAATTAGTTTCACGTTAATCATTACGTTTATTATATATATATATATAGATGTCTATTTCCATTTGAAAAACCCACAATTAAATTCATTAACAGGTTGATTTTTAGATTGATCTCCTGGTGGACGACCACAGGTCCAAAATTTCTTGCCCTTGTTTCCTGAAGTTTTAGCGGTTTTCAAAATACATGGATCTGAATGATGACATTTGGGGACTTCAATTGAAGGTAATGCTAAAAGTCCATTATTATCAAGTTTAATTTTGGGTTTCTTAGGATCGAACTTGATTGGATCTGATTCTAATTTGGAATCTGCTATAATAACTATCTCTTCTTGCTCAACTGAATATTCAGGGGTTGGTTTTGCTTCTATTACTTTAGGTTTGAAAAAACTTGAAATATCATTTTTAGAACCATTAATAGATTTTTTAATAGTTGATACCTTGGGTTTCTTTTGTAGTGGTTCTACCTTTTCATTCTCACTAGCTTTGGGTATTTTTGCAGTAGTAGCTGAACTAGGTAATGACTCTTTTGAATCAAAAGATCTTTTTTTGAATAACGAATCTAAAGTATTCCCATTCGATAATTTGAACATATAACTTGCTTCAAATTTTGAAGTCTTTGTAGATAGTTTAGTGGGTTTCAAATCACTTACATCATAATCAGCAAAAACAGGACAATGATCTGATCCCATCACTGATGGTAGGATATTAGAATTTGTTAGATGCTGACTTATAAAAGTAGTACCTAAAATCAAATCAATTCTTGATCCAAAGTTACCAGGGCGCGCATTGGTCAACAAGTTCCAGCATGTATATAAGCAACGTTTCCTTCCCTGTACGGATCTAACAGAATCAATCAAAATTGGTGATCGTTGTGGGATTATACTATCAATTAGCAACTCGTTCAACAATGTTCTAGGAATAGAGTCCCCAATAAATTTACAACATTCATCTTTATTCAACTCTTCAAAATCGTCACTGTTGATATCTGCAATGAGTTTCTGTTTTGCACGATCTTCAATACCAGCAGCATTATCAATCAGATCTCTTGAAATATTGATGTCACCTAATAAAATCACTTCTTTCCCCAATTCTTTCAGATTCCTTATTCTTTGAAACAACAATTTCAAGAATTGAACTCTGAACACTTCACCTTCCTCGGTGTCTGTTGAATTTGCAGGACAATAAACAGAAATCACCACTAAATTAACAGCCAATTCTATAATAATACAACGACCTTGACTATCAATCTCAAGTCTTGTCTGTTGATCATATAACTCTGGGTACCCACCAATCCCATCATCACCATCTCTATAAGGCAATCTAGAACCGGGATCTACCAGCTCACCAGTCAATCCTTCTTCAGCTTTAATCACATTCAATGCATTTTTAACAGCCTCGGATTCATTTTCTTTAGGGATTCTAATATAGACTCCTACACCAGAGTACCCTTTTTTAAATTTAGGCAACGTAATATACGTCTGATACCCATCAATTTTCCCCATTGAATGGTCCACGTCTTTAGTACTCAACTTCAACTCTTGCAAAGTGATAAAATCCGCATCAAACTCGCTGAAAACACCGTTTAAATTCTTGATTGTGTTCCATGGATGGTAGTGGAACAGTGTGCGCACTGCGTTGACGTTGAACGTGACGAACCTCAAAGCATCTTTCTGTTTCTTGTCGATTTGCAGCATTTGTTGTTACATACATAAATTGTTCATACAAATAATAATTTTGAAGAAAACGCGCTCATGAAGCTAGCAAAAAAAAAAAAAAAATGGTGGGTTCATAAGTCTTGACAAAGATTTGAGAAAGTTGATAGAATTTAGAGCTGTGTTTTTGCAGAGATGAGCGATTTGTGCTTGAGTTTCATGGAGAACTCGCCTTTCAAGAAGGCAACAGCAAAAATCCCAGAGAATTTCGACCAACTGGGCGATTTTTTAGAAGAGTTCAAACAGGAAGATATCAATCAGATTGAAGATACAAATAGTCCGTTGAGAGAAGCCGTTGAAGCTGGGCTTTACCAGAAATGCTTGAGTACGGTACACGCATTTAGTGCAGCGTTTCAAAATGAGCTGTTTGATCCAGAGACAACGCCTAGTTTTCTGCAGATTAAATTGAAGATTTTGACTGAGTTCATGCTATCTAAGATAAACTGCGAAGAGAAATTGCTTTCGTTGCCAGAGTTGATGAAACTGATAAGAACCGTGGAGACGTTGAAAGAGACACAGAGCGAGCTGAGCTCACAATTAGCGAAAAATCATGAGATAGTGGAAACAACGCTAGTTCATTCGTCTGTTTCTAATGAGACAACAGAGATTTTGTCGACTTTGAATAAGATGAACGCTGGACTAATAACCCAACTGAACAGTGTGAATAAACAGTTGCTGGACAGCATGAAATATTTACAACAACAGTTTTTATTAGCATTCCAGTTGAATTATTTTGAAGATTTGGTTGATATTGACCTACCTTCACTCTCATCTCCCTCGTCTGCCTCCAGTCCAGACAGTGGTGCTTATGACATGTTGATGTCCCACATTGTGTCCAGTGCAGCTCAAAAAGGGATCTCTTTACCAATACCTACAGATTTGAAAGATCCATTTATGAAGGCTGAATGGGCTAAAGATTGTATTGACAAAATGTTTCAACTGGATGGTTCCATTGATAGTGAACATAGGAAAAGTATCAAACTGGTTGGAATCAAGCAAGATGAAGTTGATCAACTGAAGACAGCTTTGAAAGACTTGCAATTTGCACATCAATATTTAACAAGACAATATGAGCAGGAAAGAAATTCTAGTTCTACTATCATTGATAATTTCAACATTAAGAAAACTGCACTTGAAAACCAACTGAGTGAAAGTATATCCAATTTAGAGAAAGCTACCCAACGTTCATTGCTGATTGAACACGAGAAGAATGTGTTGGAGACCAAGATTGATGAGAAAAATAACGAGATTTTTGAACTTCAGAGACAGATTGCCATGTTGAAAATTGAAACGATTGGGAGAGTCCAGGATAGCAATGATAATGGAGAGACTGATAGAGATAGAGACTCCAACGTGTTCAACGATGTGACTCCAGGAAAAGAGAATTATTTATCTCCAGAACAATCACCACGTCATGGCGAAGACACGAACAATGAACATAATAGACACACTTTGAACCCGAAGACACCACTCTTGAAACAGAATATATCCACACTCAACGCATACCAGAACTCATCACCAGGCTCACCTCGTTTCAGATCCAGTATCTCTGTGCTGAGAAAAGAATTCAAATCCATGGTGAGCGAACTGCAAGATGACTACCAAACGGAGCTGGAAAAAGAGAGAAACGAGCGTAAGAGACTAGAGAAACTCGTGCACATGTACGAAGGCAGAGACAGCGAGGTGTTCTTATAATCAATCGACATCTTCACTTCTAACTTCTGTATAAATATCTGTATTACCCGCAATCAACGATTTTTTTTTTCTTCAACGCGTAGAAAGAAAGAAAGAAATAAAACGAATATTTGGAAGAAGTTTGAAGATTTGAACTGAGCAACGAGCCAAAGAGACAAATGGTGAGTTTTCATACAACAGAGATGATACAACGATTTGGTGCAGTATACTAACAACAGATAAAGAATATCTACGGAGACCAAGTCACAGAAGAAAGAGCAGAAAACGCCCGTCTTTCAGCATTTGTTGGTGCCATTGCTGTTGGTGATCTAGTCAAATCCACATTGGGACCAAAGGGAATGGACAAGCTATTGCAATCTGCATCTTCAGACCAATCCTTGGTTACCAATGATGGTGCCACTATCCTAAAATCTATACCCTTGGATAATCCAGCTGCTAAAGTTTTAGTTAATATTTCTAAAGTTCAAGATGATGAAGTTGGTGATGGTACCACTTCTGTCACTGTGTTAGCTGCCGAGTTATTAAGAGAAGCCGAGAAATTAGTCGATCAAAGAATTCATCCACAAACTATTATTGAAGGTTATAGAATTGCCTCCAAAGCTGCTTTAGCCACTTTAGAGAAAAATTCCGTTGATAACTCGAAAGACAATGAAAAATTCTATGAAGATTTGATTAATGTTGCTAAAACAACTTTGTCTTCTAAAATTTTATCTCAGGATAAAGAATATTTTGCTAAATTAGCAGTTGACGCAGTTCTACGTTTAAAAGGTTCAACAAATTTAGAACATATTCAAATCATTAAAAAAATTGGTGGTAAATTATCTGATTCATTTTTAGATGAAGGTTTCATATTAAATAAAAGATTTGGTAATGGTCAACCAAAAAAATTGGAAAATGCTAAAATTTTAATTGCAAATACTTCATTAGACACTGACAAAGTTAAAATTTTTGGTGCAAAATTTAAAGTTGATTCAACTTCAAAATTAGCTGAGTTAGAGAAAGCAGAGAAGGATAAAATGAAAAATAAAATAAACAAAATTGCAAAATTTGGCATTAATTGTTTTATAAATAGACAATTGATCTATGATTATCCTGAACAATTATTCACCGAGGCTAATATCAATTCTATTGAACATGCTGATTTTGAAGGTGTTGAAAGATTAGCATTAGTCACGGGTGGTGAAGTTGCATCAACTTTTGATAACCCAGAATTAGTTAAATTAGGTTCATGTAAATCTATTGAAGAAATCATTATTGGAGAAGATATCATGACCAAATTTTCCGGTTGTGCTGCAGGAGAAGCTTGTACAATTGTCATTAGAGGTGCCACTGAACAAGTCTTGGATGAAGCTGATCGTTCATTACATGATGCTTTATCTGTTCTATCACAAACAACAAGAGAAACTAGAACCGTGTTAGGTGGTGGTTGTGCTGAGATGTTGATGTCAAAGGCAGTTGATACAGCTGCTCAAAATGTCGAAGGTAAGAAATCTTTGGCAGTGGAAGCATTTGCTAGAGCTTTAAGACAATTACCAACCATTTTAGCTGATAATGCTGGGTTTGATTCAAGTGAATTGATTACCAAATTAAGATCTGCTGTTTATAACGGTATAACTACTTCAGGTTTGGATCTTGATAGAGGCATTATAACAGATGTTAGAGAGTTGGGTATTGTTGAGTCATATAAATTGAAAAGAGCAGTTGTTAGTTCTGCTTCTGAAGCTGCTGAAGTTTTGTTAAGAGTTGATAATATCATTCGTGCAAAACCAAGAACAGCAAACAGAGCTGGTCATTAAGTTCAAAATGCACAATAATATAAATATAACTTACTGGATCGTTGTAGTCTTTTAATTCCATCATCCGTCATGGCTTCTAGGTTATTCAATGTTGTAGATTTACGTTTTTGTGTCACTTTTTGTATCGAATTAATGATTCTACTAAATCCAGAAAAAGGCTTCAAATTGCAAACTTTTCAAGTCTCTAGTTTAATTTGAAGGACAACATGTCCTGCCAGGAAGACACTAGCAGTGGCATTTGCTATATTTATCTTGCAATAACCGAACATTTTGGTTTTTATTTTGATTTTTCAAACATCAACTTTTCAGATTTATTAAAAAGTTCGTATCTTCTTCGATCGTTCATCACTAATTCACCCACTAGTTCAAGGTCAGCCCATTACCAGCAATAAAGTAATAACTAACCTTTTTTGTCCAGCATCAGATTATAAAACATTAGCTGCCTTTTGCATCTCACTGTGCTCATTATGGTTGTTGCTTGACTACATCGGTGTTGTTGGTCCTCCCAAAATCAAGAATTTACCAAGTGTACCAGGTTTACCAATCGTAGGGAATCTTTTCCAAGTGTTGTCCAATCCATCTTTACAGTACACCAAATGGAGTGAAAGGTACGGTGATGTGTACCAGATCAGGATGGGGAATAGAAGAGTGGTGATTGCAAACTCTTATGATTCGGTGAAAGAGTTATGGGTGAAGAATAGAGATGCTAACAATTCAAGACCAATGTTGTATACTTTCCATTCGGTCGTGTCTTCCACTCAAGGCTTTACTATTGGCACTACTCCATATGGAGAAATCTATAAGAAGAAGAAGAAAGTGGTTGCTGTTGCCTTGAATAAGAAAAATGTGGAGGAGTTTAGTTATTTTATTGATGAGGAATCAAGATCCATGTTTAGAAGATTGAAAGAAAGCTTGGATATCATTAAAACTACCACGAGATCTCCTAATGATATTGACGCTTTCAAAATCTTGCAAGGTTTTGTCTTAAGAGTCAGTTTGTATTTGACTTATGGGTATTTGATCAAAGTGGAAAATGATGATAAATGTAAATTGTTGGATGAGATCAGTCACGTTGAAAACCAAATAGTGAGATTGAGAGGCCATAGCTCAAATTTACAAGACTATTTACCAATTTTGAGACTTTTGCCATTTGGTAATAGTAAAAATTCAATGGCTATAGATTTCAGAAAAAGAAGAGATGTTTATATGACAAAATTCATCAATGATTTAAGTGACAGAATTGCCAAAAATGAAGATTTCAGAGGATCAATTGGCAGTAAAGTGGCAAGAGGTACAGAAGATTTACCAAAAGTTTCAGAAGCAGAATTGAAATCAGTTTATTTAACGATGGTTAGTGCAGGTCTTGATAACACTCCATTGGTTTTGAATCATATCTTGGGTCATTTATCACAACCACTGTATGGAAAATGTATTCAAGAAAGGGCTCTTGGATGTATTAAAGAAGCTTACAACAATGATTTGATAACAGCGTACAAGATGTGTCCTTATGAATTCAAAGTTGACTACATTGATGCATTGATCAAAGAAGGTTTAAGATACTATTCGGTTTTACCTACCAGTTTACCAAGACAAACAACCAAAGATATTATCTACAAGAATGCTGTTATTCCAAGTGGTACCATTATGTTCATGAACACTTTTCAAGCCAATCATGATCCAAAACATTTCCCTGACGATCCATTCATTTTCAACCCTTCAAGATTATTGGACGAGAAAAACAAACTAAGAAAGATGGAAGAGGCAACAACAATGTTAACATTTGGTGCAGGGTCAAGAATGTGTTCTGGGGCACATCTTGCAATCAAAGAGATCTATATTTCGTTAGTTAGATTCATCATTTTATTTGAAATCAAGTCACCAGAAAATGATGCTTTCTTAATGGAATTGGATCCTTTCAAATTAAACAGTGTACCAGACTCTGTGGCAATTGAACCTGGTGAATATAAACTAGGTGTTCACCTCAGAGATCCAGAACAGTTTCAAACTTTGATGAATTACTGATCAATTTTTTTTTTTGTATTTCTTGTGTTTGGTATTTCCACTCAAATTTCACTAGTTAATCACAAGAAGAAGGGACATTGACTCAATTCTAATTTACTTGTTCAATGCATTCTGTTCAAAGTTTCTCAATTGTAGTCTTTTTGTCTTCATTCTCACTGTAAAATCAAACACTGCAAAAACAAAAACTGTGTCAAAATTTTTGAAAAGTGAATTTTCAGTATTTGTAGGCTGTAAACTTTTAGCTGAAAACATCATCAAGAAGACAACAGAAGACAACGCAATTGACACCCAGAATGACTGCAGGTGGTAGTTCTGATGCTGAGAAACATGAAAAGTTGCAAAGATTTAGGCAAGAGCTCGAAAAAACTCCAGAAACTCACCATTTCTTCATATACAAGTTCTTCGAATGTTTCCAAATAGACGATCTATCAGGTTCATCGTTGCTCGAGAAAGCTGCTAAACCTATAGAAAACATTGTCATAGAAGCACAGAATGAAACCGGTTATAATGTTGATACAACTGATTCTTTGATTGATAATTTGTTGGATCTATTCAATCCAATATCACAGTATTCTGATAATATCATTGATTTGGATCTTATTATTATAATTTTAAGCGAGAGTGGGAGGTTAACCACGACAAAATATTTTTGTTTACAGTTTTTGTCAAGAATAAGCACATTGTCCAAAATCAACTGTTCCAAATTAGCAGCAATTGATGAATTGCACTTGTTATTATTGAAATTATTGAAAGATGGGAAAATTATTACTTGTGTCACTGATTTGTTCTTACTTGTTTCATCCGTGTCAGTACGGTCATCTGATCTTATGGAATTATCATCATCAGCAATTGAGTACGAAACTAGTAGGAGTCCAAATTCTGAAAATGAGTACTCAAACATCATTGGTAAACTGCTAGACATACAAAATTATAGTCATATCAGTTTTGTTAACTCCATCGTGAACATGAAAATCACCCCAGTTCATATGATTACATGCTTTACTCTTCAATTTTGGATCAAGTTCAATAGTTTTGAAAATCAAGTGATTTATAGTGATGATAAAGGTCTTGAAGTACGGTTGGAATCAATGCGATTATCTGTTTATAACAACAACAGCCTAGTGGGAAGATTTGAAAATTACTTGTTTGATGATGATATTTATTACAATCTTGTGTTAGTACATCATATCCCAAACTCATCATCGCCATCTTCCTTAATGACATTAGCTAAACGTGCTGATAGAGGTATTTTGAAACTTTACGTGAATTCAGAATTTATTGAGGATGTAAGATGTCCATTTTTCATTGCTTTGGAAGATGATTATGGATCTTTGATAAATGAGACACCAACTCCAAGACCGATAACAGTGTCTTTAGGATCTAGAAACTGTGATTTCAACATTGCAAATTTTATGTTTATTGCAAATAAGCAACCATTTGAGTGGATCTTATTGAACTATAATATAGGTCCGGTATATCAAGGAAATTATGTTGATTCAGATTTATTGAGACTGTTGAATTATGAACAAAGAACAAAATTTAGTCTAAGATTGTTTGAACTCACAAATGCAACTGATAGCTTTAATATGGATGATTTGAAATTGAATATTCCTAAAGATAACATACTCATTAACTTCAATTCTGATTTTGTTGGTTCTTGCAAAATACTAAGCACACTTGATTATAAACTTAGATCAGATGATGATTCAATTTCATGTGTTGGTAAAACATTTGTTTTTAATAGTAAGCCAGTGGCTGAGAGTTTTTACTCCATAGGATCAGTTCAACTCATTTTCAACTTGATTGAGAACTCAAAGGATGAAACAGCTTTGTTCAGATATGTGTCATTATTACTGAAACTTGTCAGTATAGACTGGAAGATTATGTCTGAGACGGAATCTATAAGTGGTTACAATATCTTATCGACGATCTTGAAATTGAAGAAATCGGAACTAAATCTAAACTTGTCACTTAAATTCCTAGATTTGTTTTTAGAATTTGTTGGTTATAACTCACAATCACCATTCAACTCTGTTATTCTTAACAACGTTGGTTATGAGGCACTTATCTTAGATTTTAGTTTATGGAAATCTGTAAAGACAAAAGACCCGATAAACGATCCAGAGAACTTGGAGATTTTCAAGTTTTTAATTTATCAATTGACAGTTTTCACAAGAGAATCAAGATATAGTTCATTTAATTTGATGAAATTGAAAAAACTGAATATTGTCAACAAGTTTCTTCATTATTTGATGCAAGGATATTTCACAGAAAATTTATACGAAACAATTTATAATTCTCTGTTAATTTTTGTTAAGTCTAATTTGAGTGTTGAGATCATTAAGTCATTAGCTGGATTTGTCATTTTTTCTTTGAATAATAAAAACAATTCAGCAGGTATCCTGGTGTTGAGAGTTTTAGCTGAAGTTTATTTGGATCCATTGTTTTCAAATGTTGGTTTATTCAAGGTTCTCTTTAGTCCAATCTCAATAAAATGGATTTTATTGCTTATACAATTGGGTTCAAAGGATAAATTTATCACTGATGTTGCGTTGACAATGATCATCAAGTTGTTTTTAACTACTAACTCTTCATATGAGCTGTTTATAAAAAATAACGGTTTTGCAACGCTTCTTAGTTCTTTGGGAGATATATCGATTGATCAAACTGAGATTAACATTTTGATTAATGGTGCTTATGGAAATTATCAGTATGATTTAAATTTCAAGAATTTGGATCTGCCATTGGTTGAAAATAAAAAGTTTACTGATGCCATCGTCTTGAAAGACTTACATTATCTTGTGATCGATGCTATTGAATGGACAGTTTTGAACGATATTTTTAGAGATGAAAGCCATGAAGGAGTCATAAAATTGATGGATAGTTATGCTGAATTTTTAATCAAAGCTTCTGAAGAATTTGAAAGCACCAATAATTTTTTCAGAGTAGATAGAGTGTTGATCAAGAAGTTGAGTAATCTTGTCATTCTATTATCAAAATCACAAAACACAACCATATACATTGACTGTTCAGAGAAGATCACTCAATATTTATCCAGTGTCATCTTATTCAACTTGTTCAAAACTGATATTACTTTTTTTGAGTCATACCTCAGTTCTTTCCTATCCAAAAATGATGATCGCACCAATGATGTTACAAATTACGTTCATTTAATTTTAGTTTTTCCTAAAGTATTGAATCATTTGATTGCATTTGGTTCTGAATTTGAAACTTTATTTGCTGGTGGCGTTGTTGAATACAACAATCTAGCATGTTTCTTGAGCTGGTTGGCTGAAAGGTTACTAGATGTCAAATGGGACTTGAAAGATTACTTCAATTATATGACAGTTTTATTAGAGTCCATGGAAGCTTACAAGACAATTGGTAAGAACTTAAAATCTCCTTACTACTTACAAGCCATCAAAAATACATCTACAATCACCAATATTTTAGTGCTAGTGCTCAAAGATGAGGAGACTCCTGAACAGCAAGACACTTTTTTGAAATCATTGCTTTTCCACCAACAGAATTTATTTGCTGAGGGCATTTTATCTATTGAGAGTACATCAAATCTTGTTTGTTTATTGGTGACTATGGCACTCAGCAAAAACTCATCTAATTCAGCTCTAGCACTCAATTGTTTAAGAATTTTGTTGATGCACAAGGTAAGTGACATATCATCAATCTCTGCTGCCATCACTTTCAGAAGCTATCCATCATTATTCAAATTTCTTGAATCATTGTCCTCTGTGAATGACGAAGAGATACAATCATTCCTATCATCAGATCAACAGTTTTTCAAATTATTTACTACCCATCTTGACAACTATAGTGGTAAGATGTTAAAAAAAGCTGCAAACAATGAGCTTCCTTCTTCAGAACAAATTATCAAGCTTTTATGCAAGAGACATGAGAAAGTTATAAGAGCCAAATATGAGGCAGTTGACGCATTGATGTCAAGAGTTAGAGATGATAATGAAATCACAAGAATTCAAATTGTATCCCATGAAACCAATAACAACATCAAGTTCATCTTAGACCAACAGGATAATATGCAATTTTTCATCACCCAGTATAATAAATTGAAGCTTGATACAACTAAATTATTATCAATAAATTTTGGTGATAAAGGTATCAAAACTATGTGGACTTTAGATCATATGGAGAGTGTTGATAGAATGCGTAAAAGATTGATTCCATATGATGACTTAGCCAGTGATGAGAAGTTAAGTTACACTTTTGAGGTTCCAGTCAGACAACAAGAACCACAAGCCGATGATTCATTGAATGGCTCAGATTTACGTAATAAGAATGATTCTTTAAGTCTAAACTCCTTTGAATTAATTGAGAGTGATTTTTCCGCTGAAGAGGCCAACAGTTCATACAATGACAAAAATAGAAAAGTATTGAAATCATTGTATTCTGGTGATAGAATTCGTGAATTGTGGAATGTAAGTCAAGTTGTTGGGTTGGAGATTAATGAAGGTATTTTGATCTTGGGTAAAACTCACATTTATCTCATCCAAAACTATTTCCATAAAGCTGAGAACGATGAAATTATTGATATCAATGATGCTTCACCAGAAGAACGTGATCCAAATGTTAAATTAGTTAGTGGTCAACCAAGAGCTAAGAACAAAGATATACTAAAGGGCAATGATTCACACACAGTATTGTCTTGGGAAGTCTACAAGATGACTTCGGTTACTAAAAGACAGTTTCTTTTAAGAGATGTTGCGTTAGAGATTTTTTTCAATAACGGAAGTAGTTTTTTGATTACTTGTATCAAAACAAAGGAGAGAAATGAAATCTACTCTAAACTTTCAAGTGTTGCTAAAAACTCAGATATTGATCATGATTTATCCAAAATTTTTAAAGAAACTAATCTAGATGGAGTTGGTAACAAAGCATTTGCTTCCAAGATTGCCAATGTTTTTGCATCAGAGAGTATTTATTTAGAAGCCACTAAGAAATGGCAAAAAGGTGATATGTCAAATTTTTACTACTTGATGATTATCAACACTTTGGCTGGTAGAACTTTTAATGATTTAACACAGTATCCTGTTTTTCCATGGGTTATTGCAGATTATACAAGTGAAAAATTGAACTTAGATGATCCAAAAACATTCAGAGACTTGAGTAAACCAATGGGTGCACAATCAGAACCAAGAGCTACTCAATTTAAAGAGAGATATGAAGTTTTAGAAAGTTTAAAAGATGAGAATGCACCTCCATTCCATTATGGTACACATTATTCATCAGCTATGATTGTGGCATCTTTTTTGATTAGATTAGAACCATTTGTTCAATCGTATTTGTTATTACAAGGTGGTAAATTTGATCATGCCGACAGATTATTTTACTCAGTTGAGAAAGCATGGTTCTCATCATCAAGAGACAATACAACTGATGTTCGTGAATTAATTCCAGAATTTTATTTCTTACCAGAATTTTTAACAAACGTCAATGGTTATGAATTTGGTAAATTACAAGATGGTAAAGAAATCAGCCATGTTGAATTACCTAGATGGGCAAAAAACGATCCAAAAGTTTTCATTACGAAAAATAGAGAAGCATTAGAAAGCAAGTATGTTTCTGAACATTTACATGAATGGATTGATTTAGTATTTGGTGTTAAACAAACAGGCCCGGAAGCCGTTGAGTCATTGAATGTTTTCAATCACTTGAGTTACCATGGTGCAATCGATTTAGATTCTATTGATGATGAGATTGAAAGAAGATCAATAACTGGAATAATCCATAATTTTGGTCAAACTCCAATGCAAATTTTTAATAAACCACATCCTAAGAGAGAATGTTTTCAAAATCTATCATTAAATTTCAATAAGATGAAAACTTTACCAACAATTATCTATCAATCTAAGTTTCATGAACCAATATTTAATTTACAGTATAAAACTCATGGTGGCAATTCATCAGATCCATTTTGGAGAGGTTACCCAAAACTTATATTGAATGGAGAATCAGAGATTAAAACTAATGAAACTACAGGATCATTAACTATCAATAGAAAAACATTCGAAGGCTTACACGGAGAAAAAATTTCCACAATTCATAGATTCAATAATGAATTGATTTTAACAGGTTCACTCAGTGGTGTTATTCATGTTTGGAGATTTTTCAATCATCAGTTAAAAGGTTTAAATTTTGAAAACATTGAATTTGAACATGCATTAAGAGGTCATTTGACTGAAATTGTTGAAATGTTTTCATCTCCAGAGTATAATGTTTTGTTAAGTTTAGATGAATCCGGTAATTGTAATTTATGGGATTTAGCAAGATTTAAATTTATCAGAAGAATTGATACTGAGGTTAATCATTGTTCAATTGCTTATGATTCAGGATTGATTGTTGTTAGTAAAAATGATGTTTTTAGACTTTTCACTATCAATGGCGAAATAATTTTGAATGAGTTTAAACTGAACTCAAAAGTTACCAGTTTGAATTTTGCAAACTCAAGAAGAATTTTGAATGGTAGGGTTAAAACTTCAGAGAGTCATGAATATTGGAACGAATATGCAATTTTAACAATTGGTTGTTCAAATGGGTATATTAAACTTTATGAGTTGATTTTAAAAGAGTCTCAATGGGAAGTTGAATTTAAGAAAAACTTGAAATTTTGTGAAAGTAACTCGGCTAGTAATAGCGTGTCGAAAAAACAAGACTCTTTTGAAGATGAATCAATCAGTGTTGTTGAAGTTTATCTGAAAAGTTTTGTTAACTATGAAGATGAGAGAGTTGGGAAATCGGAAATTATTGCTGGGGATGTTAATGGTCGTATAGCCGTTTGGAGGACTTGAAAATCACTAAAAAAGGATCATTATATTAGTTAGGCTATTTAATATATCTTTGTTGCATTAAAAAGTAAGATAATTGTAGTGTAAATCTGAAGGCAAGAAAAATAATCACTTTGTTGCACCAAATTTATCATAACAATACAAACCAATTGAAGTTAGAGTTAAACCAATAAACTGGATGAAATTGATTTGATGACCTGCAAAAAGCATACTAACCACAATGATTGTAACTTTTTTCATCATTGAAGCAATTGAATAACTGACAGTTGGAATAGACCCAAGAAGATGGAAGGCCATAAAACTCTGAATAAAATGGGAAACACCATTGATAATCAATAAATTCCAAGGAATTGTAACTAATTGTTTTGTATCTGTTAAATCTGGGTTGTAATTAACAAAATATGGGACTTCAATGAAGATACACCATGGAAGTGAAAGTAAAAACCCAAATATAGCGGTTTGTAGCATCAATGTCATTTTGTCATACTTGTTTCTAACTTTGGGTATAGAGATTGATAGTAAGTTAGATTGAACTTTAGAATCATAATTTTGGAAATTCTTGTTCAGTTGTTCTTCTTTAATATTATCTCTTATAAGATCTTGATCTCTATATGACATTGGTAAATCATTTTCTGCACCTCCAAGTGCTAAATCTGCATGATTACTGATAGATTTCTGGTTATAAGTGAAAACAGTTTTCCCATAGATATTTTGTGCCACGAATACAAATAAAGAAATCCCAGCATATAATATTCCTATCAATTGATTACTTGCTGCGTTAATTGAGTTAACAAGTGTGTTTTTAGTGTCAGCTAGCACTATGAGCATGATCCCGAACACCAATGGTACCAATGATAGATAAGTTGATAAGGGAAATTTGACTTTATAGAGTAATCTATAAGCCATCACCAAGAAGATTGGAGATAAAGTTTTGATAGCAGCAACAGTTGAGACAGGTACTAGAGCTGTAGCAGAATGTGAAAATAACTTACCCAAAAATTGGAAACAGCTTAACGGTAGAACCGTTATGAGTAAATGAGTTGTTGGTATTAATAGAATATTATCAGGAGATGGTAGTGAACCTTTTGGTAAATTTGTATGCAATGATGGGAATCTTGAAGATATTAACAAAGTAGTAGCAGAAAGACAAACCACTATAAAGAACTGACATTCACCTAATGTCAAGGGAAAGGGAAACTCATTGAGTATTTGCTTTGTTATCTGTGATGATAATGAAGATATGGCATACCATGCTAAACAAAGCGTCACCGTCTTGATAGATATCAGTGGTAATGCGTTTTTGAGTCTATCCATTTTGAAGATGAGTTGTGTAGTGAACAGAGGAAACGTTGCGATCTTGAAGTGTTGCTAACAAGGGTGATCTGATCAGTTGATAACACTGATAATGGTGTCAATATTGGATCTATTGTCTTTCACAAACGAATGTACCAGATTGAACAACTTTTATATGTGCTAGTCTTCAAATGATACTGGAGTTATAACCAAAGCGAGAAGAATTGAAGCTGTGGAACAAGACAGACGTGGTGGCATGCTTCTATTCTAATTAAAATTAAATTAAAATTAAACTGTGAGATGTTGAGATCCCAAGACTTCCTGGTTGGAACACGACTTCATTTTTTCCGTAGCACAAATTAATTTGGAACACTTGAAGACTACCAATTGATGAGATGGAAAAAGAGAGCAGGTTGTGTGTATTGTAAGTGTATAGCTATTATTAGAAGACGTTGGTGGGTTTAATGGTTTTGAAGGAAAAAAAAAGAAAACTTAATGTTTTTTAGACTTGCTTTTGGATCTTTTAACAGCAGATTTAGATCCAGCAGTTTCATTTTTCGCAGCTCCAGTAGATGTTCTAAATTCACCAATCTTCTCACCAATGTTCAAATTGGTTAGTTTGTTAGCAGCCTGTATAGCTGCAGCACTGGATTTCTTTTGTCTTTTCTGTCTCTCTTCTTTCATCGCTTTAGCAGCATCTGGGTCAACCATTTCAAAAAAATATGGCAAGCCTATTGCTACAATCATGATGAGCGCACTTATTAGGTACAATGGATTATTGATCACGGTGGCTATTGGACCACTTTGTAAAATACCGTTGGTTCTCTCCTGGATGTAAGTTCTTTGTGGAGTTTGTGCATTTGGGACTAGCTTGATCGGGTAAGGGACTTGAATTGGTGGATTGTTCCATTTAGTAGTGCTGGTGATCAAATAAGCTGTGATCTTGTCATCATCTCCCACAACAATCTTAGATTTGAAAGGAGTGAGATTGTACTCGGTGGAAACAGCAGATAATAAATATTCGCCCTGAGGGATGTGTCTGAAAGTAAAAGCTCCATTCTCTTGTAAATAGCCATTCTTCTTGATAGTATTGGTGACACCTATGAGCTCTAAAGATGTGTGTTCGATTTCGCGACTAGTGATTTCTCTTTTCAACTCCAGAACACCTTCAATTGACGCCGTGAAAGCTGCCTGAAAAACACAAAACAGCACCAAAACACTTTGAAACACTCTGTACATCATCCTGGCTTCTAAGTTCTCTTCAAACCGACTTGCAAACTGCTCAAACTGTCTCAAAACAATCAATTTATCAAATTATTTCAATTTTGGAAAAAATCCCAAAATTTGGTTTACCCTGCGCTTTTTTCTTCAGCTATAAAAAAAAATTGAACGAACTGAAAAAACTTACACTTCTTTTGAACTTTTCTTTCCCTTTCCCTATTGTATTTATTCAGAACTTGGATTATTGTAGAGTGCTTGTTTGCCATATTTCCAGGCTTTGCACTCTCTACACCAGGTTCGAGAGAAGACTGTTTTTCAATAACAGAGAATTGCAGTGTTTTCTGGTTTTAATTAACGGGGAACATCTGCGAGTCTTTAAGAATTACAGTAGTTGTCCTAGCTGGAGCGGTCGTGGATGCTGTTTTACAAGACATGTATCAATGACGACAACTCCTTACCGAGGATCGTACATCTTGTTTTTTTTTTATAGTTTTAACTTTAGGTAGTCAAATGTTGTATGTAGTTTTGAATTCATTGAGTTGCAATGAATTCAGTAGATCGGTTTCTCAAAAATTCTCAACTTCAAAGAACTATGTAAACAGTCACTTAAAAAAAATAAAAACTACAATTTTTATAACTTTAACGTACAATTAACATTTTAATATAAAAGACTACTTGTATCTTTCTATTTTAAAACATAGAGATTGGTTTGGGTTTTAAGAAAAAGAAGTAACTTTTTTCTAAATAATTTTGGTTTTTTTTTTTAATTTATTTTGATTTTAGATGAGGATGAGCTGATCATAATGGGGGTTCTTGTTTGTTCTGAGAATTATATGCAATACACTTTTTATTTTGTTTCTGTTCTTAAATTAATTTATTCAACAATATTGAAAGGAAAAACACAAATAAATGTAAATTGCTTATAATCTTCTACCACGACGACCACCTTTTCTTCTGGTGGAATCAGATGGAACTGGGGTAACATCTTCAATACGACCGATTCTTAAACCAGATCTGGCTAAAGCACGTAAAGCAGCTTGACCACCTGGACCTGGGGTTTTAGTGGAAGTACCACCAGTAGCTCTCAATTTGATGTGAACAGCGGTAATACCAACTTCTTTAGCTTTTTGAGCAGCATCTTGGGCAGCTAACATGGCAGCGTATGGGGAAGATTCATCTCTGTCAGCTTTAACTTTCATACCACCAGTAACTCTGGCAATGGTTTCTTTACCTGATAAATCAGTGATGTGGACGAAAGTATCGTTGAAAGAAGCAAAGATACGGGCAACACCAAAAACTTGGGTACCGTCACGGACTTGTGGACCTAAAGCAGATTCTGTAGACATTTGGTTAGTACTTTGTTATAAAATAAGTGTTGAAACAAATATGGTGATAGAAAAGAAGAATTGTGAAAAAAAAAATTTGTCAATGTGGTTTTTGAGTTCGTAATGAGAAACATGCAGTATTTCTAGTTCGTTCATTGGATTCATTAAATCTGTAGATCTTCTTTATGTAAAACGTTGTATTATTCATATTTCAATGCCATGATTCAACAGTAATAATCTTCAATTCATTAAATTCATTAAATTCAGTTCTCTTAAATGATAATTTCTCCCTCTTCTTTGATCAAATATCCATCACATTCTATTCTCTTCTTCTTGACATATCACCGTTCTGTGTGTGCTGTGCTGTAACATACCAGATGACATTTTGATGTATTAGAAAGTTGTCTATGTGAATTCTCAAGAATATTCAATTTCAGTTTCTCAATTTTTCAATTTTCCTTCACCACTAAACAAACTTCAACATTTGGTGAAAAAAAAAAGAGTGCTTTTTTTGGTAGGAATGTTTGGATGTGTAGGTTTTTCACAGTCACATCTTAGAAAGAAAATTCTGAAATTTTCATGCTGGATTAACAAACATCCAAACATTTTAGTAACTTACTAGAAACAGCAGCTTTGGCAGCAAGATACATTTAGATTCTCTTTTCAGTAGTATTGGCGAAATATTTGGAAAAATATTGTTTCTGCTACCCGGACATCAAGTAGTATACACACTAAATTAGGTTCAAACTCAAAGAGATTGACACTACAACTATCTACAACTCAAGTTATCTAAAATATTCATACATTAAGCAAGTTTTGATTGTTCAGTAGACGAAACCTAAAACTTTACCAGAAACGTGTTTTCTTCTAGCTTCTTCGTGGTCCATGATACCAGAAGAAGTGGTTAAGATAACGTAACCAAATTGTCTAGCTGGTAATAAACTGTCAGTCCATTTTTCAATGTCATTAATGGAAACGTTGAATCTTGGGGAGATGACACCGACTTTGTTTAATCTACCGTTTAATTGAACAACAATTTTACCTGATCTGTGATCATCAATGTATTCAAATTCATCAATGTAACCGTGTCTTTGGATAACTTGTAAGAATTTAATGATGACTTTTGAAGATGGTCTGATTAAAACTTGACGTTTACCGGTTTTTTCAGCGTTGTTGATAGCGTTTAAAGCATCAGCTAAGACAGATGATCTGGTCATTTTTGAATTATTTGAATGTGGTTTAGTTGGTGTACTTCAAAACGTTCAAACTTGTTTTTGAACAAAAATTTGTGTTTGAATTTTTCACTTTGATGCTTAAAAAATGTTTGGGTGTGTTGATAATTTTCACACTTTTCAGAAGTTTCACAGTCACAGTTGCCGTTTGCAACAAAAATCCCAGGTGGTTAACCCAAACACCATCAAGACGCAACAAAAAATTACATAGAATTTTAAGTGAAACAAAATAACAAACTGAAAATTTGAATTTGAAGAAAAGTTTAGTTTAGAAAGACAGAAATAAAACTGAGTTAAAATGCCTGTATGTACAGCTGAGAAAAGAGTGGAATGGAGTGCTAGAATGAACATGGGTCAGGAGGTTATGGTGCATTGAAATAATCACGTTGAAGAATGGGAGAATATCTAAAGTAAATTCATTTATCACAATTTACAAATGAAGAAGGCATAGGAGAGGCTGGACATTTACAATATACTAAATCTTTCACTGAATGAACTGACCATCTGTTTTTTTTAATTCAAGCACTCACAATCAAATTTCCTATCTCAAAATCAAGTTTACTAACTTTTAAATTATAGTCTCAAAAAAGTTTCAAAATCAAACAAAAATTAGCTAAAGCTCAAAAACAAAACCGTCCATTACCACAATGGATCAGATTGAGAACTGGTAACACCATCCGTTACAATGCTAAAAGAAGACACTGGAGAAGAACTAAATTAAACTTCTAAGCAAATTTATTATTTTATCTTGTCTTTTGGATATTTTAATTTTTTAAACAAGTGCATCATATTAATTAATTCTTTGGTCATATTTTAGTTATTCTATGAAAACGAATTGGTGTTTTTTTTTCAAAAAAAATATCAATCACTGGTTAATGTATAATGATTTTGATGCTTTGAAAAGTTTAGATGTTTATTTTTATGATTAATCAAGGTTCTTATTTTATAAAATTTTAAAGTGTATTGTAAGTTTAATAAATAATTACACGAAAAAGGAGTGTTTTGATTAAGAAAAACAGCATCAGAATCGTAAAATGATTAACTTCCAAATTCAAGACCTAACTTAGAGTTTTCAATTTTCTCATTTTTGCAAATCTCTACTTCCTTTACTTTGAGAAAACTTTTGAAAAATTTCAACTTAAAACAATTTTTTACAACTTTTATAAAATTGCAGAAGATCAATCGTACCACCAAATGGTAAGTTATGTACTCCAAACTAGTGAACGGATATATGTCAAAAAGAACAATCAAATCATAATAATCCAATGATGACTCTTGCAATACAAATAGCTAGATAGTATATGAATATTTTAATGACTTGAATTCTTGCACTAAAATTTTTTTAAAGAACTGATTTTATTGGATTTTAATTGATGAAGTTTTGATGTGCTATTTGTTCTCTTGGAAACCAGATGCGTTTTTGTATCGTGGGTTTTGAGAAAGTTTACTGACATTGACAGTTCATAGAGTAAAACATATTGGTAGTAAAAATTGATTGATTTTCAGTGAAAATTTATTATCTGTGTATAGAACTTATTGTGTTATAAATTGATGAAATTTATTGAATGTTTGTATTTCATTAGAAGATCTTGATTGCAGACTAACAATTGTAAAAAAAAAGGTGCAATTCTAACTTAACAATAATAAATTACTAGTTATTAGACTCCGTCTAGAATGATCTTACAGTTGTATGTAGCTTTTGACAGAATATAGTCTTGTTTGACAATATCACCGGGTTCAATGTAACTCGGATCTTCTTCTCCTGTTTATTAAGGAAGTTAAAAGCTATAAAAAGGTATGAAAATATACCAACCCTAAGGATGTGGCCGAACCAATAGCTATACGCAGCATCATGTATCTAAAGCAATAGCGTGCACTTCATCACAGTAAACAGCATAATACGGCAGATGTATAACCCTGACTGACAACTAGTGGACACTGGACACTTCATATTTTCAAAACTGGGGAACGGTAGACCGTAGAAATGGTCAAATCAAAGGAAATTACAGCACTTTTTCAACTTTAAAGTTTTAATCAATGTTAAAAATTAATTATCGAAAGCGTGGAGCAATGTCGACAAGTGAACTCTAGTATCAGTGACGTTAATGTTGATTGTAAAGTCTGAAAATATAAATTAAGATGTGCATTGGCGTGATTTTGATTCTTGGTTTATCAAATTCAAATGTCAAGATTGTTAGATTCAACTTTCACCTAACTTTTAATAGTTTTAGTGTAAGTTCCTTTGTGTTCCTGCTTTAGAGCTTTAGCTAAAACTTGAAAGTTGATTGCCGTTATACTAGTTTAGTAAGATTTAATTTAAGCTTATATTAAGGTCTCTCTTCTAAGATAAATATGTCATGTCATATTTGAAGAAAATAGTTGGCTTAGAAGTTTATACTTCATTAACAGACGTCAACTCTAAATATTTAATCAGCTTCAATTTCGACCAGATTCTTTCATCTATTTATTATTAAAATCAATAAGAAATTATATGGATAAGTAGAGTAGAAATGATATTGAGATTTAAAAGTTTTTGAAGCTTGTCCTCTTTTAAGATCTGTGGAATTGAGTAGATAGCAAATTCAGAAAGCTGTTAAATCGTAGACATTGAAGAAACCCAACAGTTGTAGAACTGAAAACAATAGCAGTACATATGTACAACTTACAAGATGTGTCTATGGAAGTTGTAAAGATGTATATCTTATCAAAATGTAAACAAAAGCTGTAAACTGTAAACAAAAAATGTAAACATTAATGCAACTCTAGATTCTGAAAAAGCTCAAAGCATGAGTGAACTAAGAAACGAAGCACGCTGCACACCATGTTGCGAAGAAGTCATGGAGACCCCATGTGGTTGTCTCGTACCACGGAGGCTTGAGTCCTCTTTAATCCCAAGAGTTGTACGAAAACAGCAGCTCAATAGTGAATGTACCATAGAAATTTGATGATAATTGACCATCACTATGAGACTAGAGTGCTCAATTCTCAACTCTGAACTTGTGGGCTGTCAAGATTTTACAGATTTAGACGCGTTCACATTTTATCATGGGATTTGTTGATGTTTTTTCTGTTGTTGGGTGCCAGTTTCTCGTGGATTGTTCACTGTTATAACTTGAACTACCATGGTTGTTGCCTGGACTGTTGCTGTGCTCTTGGTGCGCAGTTTCATTCATCACAATTGGAGTTCCATCTGGTTACTGTGTGGTTAACTCGAGTGCAGAAGTGCTTGAGCAGCACAACAGTTTTATGTCTACGTCCATGGCAACGGTACTGGTTTCTAGTGGTAATGCTAAATGTGACTGACAAAACAGCCTGATTGTCAATTGTTGAAGTGAGTAAACAACGGTCTGGGCCAATCACGACTCTTTGTGATTTACACTTTGCAAGTGATGAAGAGCACCGCCGTTGAAGTGCGTTCAGCAGCTCTTTGTTGACCAGTGGGAAATTGAGCTGTGTTGTTTTCGCAGTAAGGAAAATCGTTCATTTCCCAGATGGCCGGCAGCGAGATGCCGCCGCTCGCTGTGTGTTGCTGCAGCCAGTTGTACGACCTGGCTCCGTTGGCCCAACAACCGCGAGATCTGCGATGGGAGTGGTGGTTGGTGGCAAATTCACCAGAAGATATAAATATTTGCAAACTGTGCGATACATCAATAAATAAATAAACAAACAGAGAACGATTCAACGAAACCATAATAAACCGCTGTTGGCACTTCTACAACTCGCGCGCTACCTGCTCTGCGTCCAATACTGCTCCACAGCGATCACACCTTTGCTCAGATAGCAACACAGACACGCGTTTAGCACTAGAAAACACGTCCCTTCTGACACGTCTTTTGCCACAACGCTTTTTTTATTTTCTGTTTTGCTTTGCTTTGCTTTGTTTTGTTTTGTTTTGTTGAGCTTGAGTGTCAATACCCAAAAGACAACAGAGAGGCGACTCTTCCAATACTACACAACAACCACAAAATGATTTTGCGCCCGCAATTGCACCCAGGAGCCCCTTCTTCAAACTCAAGCTCCACCACTTTGAGCTCCTCTACAAATGTTGGGAATGAGAACAGTCATAATAATATAAACACAGCAGATACAAGCAACGACGCCGTGATGACATCGCCAAACGTTAGCTTCTCAAGCTTGAAAAATGATGCTCAAACTGACAATTTAACTACAACACCAAAACATTCAAACATAACCTCTTCTCAAGGCTCTCAAGGTTTAAGAAGAAGTGTTGGTCTATTAAATTTGTCTCTGGAGTCTACTCCAAATGAAATAAACTCCTCCTCTCCAAAACTGATCTTGAAAAGAAGACTGGCTGACTTATCTAGCAGAAGTAATAAAACTAAAGATGTTAATGATTACATTGGTGATGTGGAAAATTGGTCTCCTTTTAAAGAACCTTCAACTCCAACTTTGAACAAAAAATCTTCTTCTTTGAAAAGACAAGCTAGTAATAGTGGTAATTTATCACCTTTCATCAATGATTATCATAGACCACTTATATTTAATAACAATGGTTCAAATACTAATGAAGATACCCTTATGAACAACAACAATTTTGATACCAAACATAACATCAATACAAATATGAATAACAACAGCAACAACAACAGTATCAATAATGATAAATTAGTCAAAAATAATTACAATAATACAGATAGTATTAAAAGTGCATTCAATACAAAATTCAATAAACTGAGGAAAATGGTTTCAATGGACTCAAGTATAATATCAAAATCTCCCTTTAATACTGATATTCACCCTTTACCAAACTCATCCATACATGTGATACAAGACATAACGAATCAATTACCTCCTTCTAGCGAGTCTCCTTCAAAACCTTCAAGAAAATTCAAAAATTCAATGCCCAAAAAATCAATAATAAATACCAAGTTTAAAACTTCTTCAACGTCAACTACTCCATCAGCTAAGTTGAGTTTGATAAATGAACAAAATGATTTGAATTTGGTGACACCAAACTCTTATAAATCTGTGAAACCGTTACAAACTGCTTTTATGTCATCTGGTTTACTAAGTAAGAAAAACAGAAAATTGAGTGAATCACTTGTACCGCCTGAAACACCGTGCAAAAAAATTTTCTCGTTTCCAGTTCAACAACAACAACAGCAGCAACAGCAACAGCAGCATCATCAATTGAAATCTTCAAATTTATCTAACGTGATAACTGCTGTTACAAGTTCTCCAATAATAAACTCAACTCCAAAAATTAATGATGAAAATGATGGATTCAACACTGATCACAATGAAGATTCTCCAATAAATCAACAATTCACCCCGTCTTCAAATAAAAAACATTACAATAATCAAACTTCAATTCCAAGATCTGCTAAAAATCAAAATTTCGAAGTTTTCAGTTTAACTAATGATAATTCAAATTTTGATAACGATGGTGATTGTATAATTGATAATCCATCAACTCCAACAAGATATAAATTTGAGAAAAATAATGCAAGTAATAATATTTATAACAATTTCAATGGGTCTTCAAATGATATGACAATTTCAAAAGCTTTGAAACTGAAAGTTGCCACTCCATTAACTCCACAAGATAAACTTCATAACAATCCAAGAACACCAATTGATGCTTTACACAACACAACTTCAGAGATATCAGATGTTTCAACTTATTCCAATTTCAGTGCAATAAGTTTAAATAAGAAAAATTTGATGGATGAACATTTAAGTAAAAAGTTTCAAAATGTTCAAAATATTGGAGGTGGAGAATTTTCAAATGTTTATGAAATAACTTTCCAAAAATCAAAATACGCGGTGAAAAGAATTAAAACTCCACTTTTAGGTTCTAAGAGTAGGAAATTGATTTTTGAAGAAGTTAAAATTATGAAAATTTTACAAGAAAATTTACCAAAAGATGATGAAGGTAAAGAATATGTTACTAATTTAATTAATGATTGGGAATTTGATGGACATTTATATATTATGATGGAATTTTGTGATAATGGTTCTTTAGAAAAATATTTATCCGATAATGCATGTTTAAATAAATTAGATGAATGGAGAATTTGGAAAATTTTGGTGGAAATTGCATTAGGTTTAAAATATATTCATTCATGTGATATTTTACATCTTGATTTAAAACCTGCAAATATTTTTATTACATTTGAAGGTTCATTAAAAATTGGAGATTTTGGTCTTGCGACAAAATTACCAATCACTGATACAATTGAAAGAGAAGGTGATAGAGAATATATTGCTCCGGAAGTTTTAAAATGGCAACAATATGATAAACCTGCAGATGTTTTTTCATTTGGGTTAATTATGGTTGAAATTGCAGCAAATGTTGTTTTACCTGATAATGGGATTTCATGGCAAAAATTAAGATCTGGAGATTTATCTGATGTTGGAAGATTAAGTTCAACTGAGTTGAATATTTATAACTATAGTAATAGTATCAACGCAGTTGCCATTGGGAATAATAATAATAACGGTAACAACAACCACAGCAACAATGATAATTCCATTTACAATATTTCACAAAAATCAACATTTTCATCATTATTAAACAATACGGGAGTCACTGGATCATCATATTCATCAGTTGATCATAATGAAGTTAATTTGAACCTTTATGAGGAAAAATTACCATCATGGACACCAAAATTTTTAGTTGATGGGAAAGGATCACTGGATAATTTAGTTAAATGGATGACAAACCCAAATCCAAATGAAAGACCAAGTGCTGAAAACATATTGAATACTTTAGAAGCACAATTTGTCGAGATTAGAAGAAAAGCAGGTGCTGTTATTTTTGAAGGTGAGTTTGGTCCACCTCCAGAAGTTGATGAAGAGTTTTTAATGAGTGAGGATTTAAGAAACTTGAATCTTTCACGTATGTTATCACAAGATAATGAAACTTTAACGATTCCAACAGATCTCATTGATGGTGATTATTTGATTTGATTTGATTTGATTTGATTTGATTTAATTTAATTTTTGGTTTTTAAATACTTGATTGTACTATAACAACAATAATAATATGAGCGAGGCGCTCAAACGGGACATAGCACACAACGGGCTGTTGTGGTGTATTTAAAATGATTTCATTCTATATGATTTATGTTAATAATCTCAATTGTAGTCTGCTAGATCTCGAATCGAGTTCCGGTGAATCTAGAATTCAGTCTCTTTTTAATTATGTAACAAAAAAACCGGAATCTGTTCTGCCCCTAAAAATCGAATTTCAGGAAAAAGGAAAGAAACGAAAATTGTCAGAATTGAAATTTGGAGAGAAAACCAGCACATTTTTGTCATTTCGAGAATATCTTCCTATCGGATTCGTTAGTTGTGTTTCAGCTGTTCAATTTATCGAGATTCATCAACGGGATCTGGATTCATAAAGACTGATAACTACAAGCGGTACAGACAACTGATAATCTAGAACCTATCGGATACAAATTTCTACTAAAGGGTGTTAGTTATTATCTGGAGAGAAAAAAAAAAAGAATGTCTACCGAAAGAACCAAATACGCCTCCACCATCTTGCTTGCTCAAAAGCCAATTGACTCGGCTGAGATCTTAAGAGTCAGATTGAGTCAAGCCAAGTTGCTAAATGACCAATTTGCTACTTTCTTCAAAAGATACTATGCGTTGAAATCTACTTATTTGAACCAATTAACTACTTTGATTAAGCAATCTGAAGATTTGAATAAGAACATTGAACAAGCTATTTTGGACAATCATGTCTTATCAAGAGAAGAATTGAAACATTATAATGTTGATGCTATCGGTCATTTATCTGAAATCTGGGATCAAGTCATCAAGGAAATTAAAGATGAAATTTCATCTAATGTTCAATTAAATCACGCTGTTGAAAGACAAGTTATTGAACCATTATCCTCTTACTCTTCAAGAAATCCACATTGGGCAGAAATTAGAAAAATGCACAATAGCTTAAGTGAAGTTGCTCAAACTATTGAAACTGCTCAAGAAAAAGTTGATAAGTACAGTGAAAATCCTGCTAAACATCAAGATAAATTGCTCAAATATCAAGGTGCGTTATCAAATGCTAATCAAACTTGGGATTCTCAAGCACCTTATGTTTTTGAAGCTTTTGAAACTACCGATTTAGAGAGATTGCAATTTTTAAGAGATAGTTTATTAAGATTCCAAACTGCTTATTCTGATACTTTGAACAGAGTCACTAAAAGTAGTGAACAAACATTACAGAAAATTTTGGAGTTCGATCCAGAAGTTGAAGTGGAAAGATTTGCTAAAGTTTCTGCTGAAACAAAATACGTTCCAAAATTCGCTAGAAAAGCAGCTGAAAACATTCTTTCTCCAGGTTCCCACCCTTCTCACGCTACTCCAGTCTCAGGTGCAGTTGCTAGTGGTCTTGCCGCACCAAGTGCTATCCATCCATCCGATGGTGCTGCTAGTGGTCTTGCATCTCCAAGTGGTGAGCACGATGCTGCTCACTCTTATCCATTTGGAAGTTTGAATGGTTCTCCAGCTAATAGTCGTCCTCCTTCAAGAGCTAACCCAGTTTACTCCCATGCTCAACAAGCTCTTCCTTCAGCAGCTGAAATTAATGCACCACCTTCAAGAACTAATCCTGTGTATTCACATGCACAATCAACTAGTGTTCATTCACCTCTTGCCAAATCAACACCAGCTCCTTCTTCAGCAGTTGAATCTCAAACTAATGGTAAAAAATCAAGATTCCATATTGGTAGAAAAAGTAGTAATGCAACAGAGGTTGGAAGTATCACAAGTGGTTCAGAAAAAAACAATAAATTGAAGTCAAAAGTTGGTTCAATCTTTGGTAAAAGAAAAAACAAGAAAAATGCTGTTCGTGTTGACAACACTCTCCCAGAATCTGAAACTTCTTCAGTTCATACTGCTCCAATGAAACCAATTGCAAGAAGAGAGAGTAGAGCTTCTTCATTTTTATCTTCTTCTCAAAACAATGATTCTTCAACTCAACCACCAAAAACTGTTGAAAAAGATTATCATTCTCAACCTTCTAGTGGTTCATCTGGTCCAATGTCTATTCATTATCCAGCAATGAAACCAACTATTAGAACTCAATCTTCAAACACTTTGAATGCTGATTATCATGCTGCAAATGAATCGTTGAAATCTCAACCACAACAACAACAACAGCAACAGTTGTCAAATGGTTACAGTGCTCAACCTTTTACTACTCAACCATTCAGTGGACCAACTCCAACTCCAACTCAAATTCAACTTCAACCAGAACAACCGGTTCAACAGCCTCAATCTTTTGAAAACAGTTATAGTCAACCATCACAACTAGCTGCTGTTGAAGTGCAACAACCAGTTGCGCACCATGCTCCACCACCTCCACCTTCAAGAAAAGTTGGACCATTTGGTTCTCAAAATCTGAGTAACATTCGTGAAGATGCAGACACTTCATTTTCACAAGAACAATCTGGTGATTATCAAGTTCAACAAACTACAGGCAATCTAATCAACAGACGTGATATTCAATCTGGTTTATTCACTAATTTGTCTCAAACTGATCTTGACCATCAAAATAGAAGAATGTCAAGTTTCAGCAGTTTCAGTTCAAATCATTTGAAAGCACAAACCACAGGTTCATCATTAAACATTGCTGCAAGTTCTTTTAGTCATCCAGAATTACTAGCACCAGGATTGATTGCAAGTGTTGCAGAAGTTATTCATGCTAAATTTAAAGATGGTGAAACGATCTTGTGTAATTTGATTGGAGAAATTGCATTCAATTATCAAAGCGAAGGAGGATTTGATTTACCAACAAAAATCAACGTTAAAATTGAAGGATCTGAAAAATTCGATAAAATCATTCAAAACAATCAATTGTTGAACAAGATTGATACAAATGAATTTGAAATGTCACCACAATTGATTTTATCACGTACACTTGGTGCATTAAAATATTCTATCAAACAAGCTGTTCCACCAATTGTTATAATTCCAGCATGGAGATTTGAACCACATCAAGCAAGTGTAATGTTAACAATCAAATTGAACGATTCAATATTATCATTATTACAACCAAATGAGGAAATTGAAGTTAAAGACCTCATTGTCTCTGTTTCAGTTGCTGGTAATGTTACAACAAGTGCATTATCAAAACCTCAAGGTACATTCAACAGAGAAAAATCAAGAATCATTTGGAAATTTAAAGAACCGGTTAAATTAAGTGCCAGTAAAGAAGAGAAATTAATTGGTAGATTCATGACAAGTGAATTAACTAAAGAAAGTGATCAAGGTGTTGTTATTAAATTTACTATCAATAAAAATGAAATAACTGGATTGAAATTAAAAAGTCAAGATTATTCTGATGATGATCCATTTGAACAAAGTTCATGGAAACCTGTTCCTACTATAACTAGTGTTGTTTCAGGTAATTATGCTGGGCTATAAGGACATGATTGTATGATGTTATCTATTTGATTCTGCTTTACTGTATTATAATAAATTTTAAAATGAATTAACTGAGAAAGAAAAAAAAAAAAAGAACAATTAAACCTTTTAGAAATTAACTTTAAGTATGATAATAAGCTGTTTTTTATGAATGACCTTTGAAGGTTAAATGCTTAGTGTTTTTTTAGATAAAAAAAAAATTGTATAAGAAAATTAAATGAAATTGTAAATTTGTATTAAAGATGAAATGTAGTTTATTAAAGATGGATGTATGTAAAAATATATATATATATATGATATCCTGACCCCTGACGTTATAACCCCAAATGCTATAATATTCCCTTGTAAGATATATGTTGAATAATGATGATAAAAATAAAATGAGTTCAAGCAATATCCCACCAACTAAAATGATTCCACATGATTGAATTTGTTGAAATTGAAGACTTGTTTGTTGATTCCTGTTTACAATAATTGTTTCTTAAAAGTAACTTATCTGCTGCAGCATTAGAAAGATTTGAAAGCAGTGAATTTCTTCTTATTGGATTCATTATTGAATTTCTATTAATTGAATTTACATCTCTTTTCAAAGAAGTTGATAACTGTTTCGCAACTTTTTTAATCATATCAACTTCCCAATCACTATAGCCATTCAATAAATCATCACCATAAAACCGTGAAGATGTAGTAGTAGATTGTTCTAAAATGTTGGGTTGCTTTGCCAATCCCGCTTGTTCCTGTTTATGTTGTTCTTCAAGTAAAGTTTCATTTAGGTCACGATCGTCAACACCCCAAGAGGTGAGCATATCGTTATTCAAAGCCGTTCTGTGTGTGAATGGTGGTGTTGGTTGTGTAGACGAGCTTTGGTTGAAAATTCTTTCTTGATCTTTAGTCCAGTCATCAATTCTTTTGGCAATGAAATCTTGCTTATCTAAATTTTCCTCAGATTCGATCTTGTCACTGTTGAGACTGAAGCGAAATAGTCCCTCATTGGAAGGTAAAGACAGCTTGACTCTATTTGTGCTTAAGGAATCAATTAGTGAATCGTCATCTAACTCATCATAATCTTCTTCAATATTTGAATGTTTAAGCTCCTCATTCGAAGTTGATAAGATCTCAGACTTGTTGAGCTCATTAAGCCCGTCTTCGTCGCTGTTAACATTTTGAGGGAACACCACCCAGCTGCTCTCTATGCCAGTGACCTTCTGCGAGTCGTTGCTGCTCGAGGAGATTGCTTTCAAGTTCACTAGACTTTCTGTAGAATCTGCTCTGTTGTGTGTATAAAGCTGTGGTTTTCGGTTCAACTCCATTTCTTGATAATTCTGTTCGTTGTCGTGACTCTCTGCTGCGTTCGTCTGGCTGTTTCCACTGAGTTTCCTGCTGCAAAACAACTGGCAAATTGTTGGATTTCTGCTCAAATTTCTGAATTTCTGAATTTCTTCTTATCTGTCTCAAAAGGGAAACTTCTAAATTAGGTAGTTTTTGCAAGTTTTTTTTTTTTTCTTCATTTCAAAATTTGCCACTCAAAAAATAAACAGAAAAGAAGCAAGATAAACAAATCTTTTATAGCAGAAATCACAAGCTTTAAAAGATGTTGCGCACACAATTTTCATCAGTTCTCAGAACAACCAGCCGTCAATTCTCAGTCTCAGCTCCAGCAAGACTTGCAAAAGCCGATTTTATTGGTTTAGTCACCTCTGATATCACTTCTGAAAAAGTCAGAGAATTTGAAAACGGTAGAAAAGTTTTACAATACAGCATTGCCGTTAGCAGTGGTGCTGAAGCTCCAGCTAAATTCTTTGATATTTCCACTTTCAACGAAAACTCAATTGACTATATGGTTGACAACATCAAAAAAGGTTCTCTTGTCCATGTTGAAACCAATATCAAACCATTTGCATTTGAAAAAGAAGATGGTTCCATTGCAAGAGGTGTTAACTTCACTCAAAGAAATTTCACTCTTTTAAGACACCCAAAATCTAAAGATGAAGAATCTGCTCAATCTGCTTGATTTGATCAAAATATAATACCAGCTACAGCCTACTACTACTACTACTTTTTATAAATAATGTGTGTCTTTTGGTTTACATCTTTACTATTGGTGTACAGTTAAATATTATCCTAGAAAAATGAACAATGCTGCTTAAAAGAATTCGTACTACTACCTCTAATATTATTAAACTATCAAAATCATAAATTAAATTCTAAACCCACATATATATATAAAAATTATACCCAATTTGCAAAAATCAAAAGACTTTATTATATTAAACAACTCAAAATCAACTATTATGACTAGTATCAATAGGTGATTCCAAATCTTTAGAACTTCCACAAATCATTCTAATATAATTTATATCATCATCATTTAAAACTCCTGCATCTGTTTCAGATCTTAAATCATTAGCATTAAAAGATTCTTCGTAATATGGTATCATATGTTTATCACTGAAAATATTTGAAACTGCAGCAGTCGAAGTAGGACTTTTATCAAAATCTTCATAATCATCATCCTCTTCTTCTTGTAAAACTTTTTGCATTTCAATATCAAATTGAGTGGTGGCACTTGAATTCAAGTTGTACGCATTACCATTAAAATTGAAGGTCTTACCCATAGCACCTGAGACTAACTTATCTGCATTTTGTTGTTTCTTCAATTCTCTTTTTCTTTTAATATTTTCAAAAATTGGCTTGAACCCAATTTTACTTAAAAATGAAACATACATTTCAATACTATCAGATCCTAACCCGAAAAAAATGAAAACAACATACGATAATGCAATATAAACCCAACCAAAATACGTTGGTGCATTATATGGAACAAACAGCACACCATTCCAAAAAACTTTTGAATGAATGTCATCAAAATTATAATCTTTTGAAACATTTGATAGTCCAGAGATAAATGAATATAATGAAACTGGGAACATAACTAAGATCATGATACAACAAAATATCAGTAGTTTAGCAAATTTAACTAGACTTAATCCTGAATTTGTACATCTTAAAATATCTTTAACATCTTTTCTTTTTCTAAAGAACACAAATATAATTAAGATCGCATAGATAACTCCAATAACTGACCAAATAACCATCCACATCGTATAAACAATAACCGTTAAAAATGACAAAGCTAATGGAGTTTGACATCCAGAGTATCTAACAATCAAATATCTTCTTGCTTGAACCAAATAATTCAAACCCATAACAATAATTGGTGTTAATGTAGTTATACATAAATCAATAATGATTCTCTTGGAGCTATTAGTCTCAGGGATAACACTATCTGCTTTCAAAATCTTGTATAAATTGTACATTATTGCAGTGACACAACAACTAATCCCAACATTTGCTCCAACTTGTAATTTAATAACAATATCACAATAAATTTTCCCATCAAAACCTTGATCGAAATTTACATCACTCCATAAACTAGCATCAATCAAAGTCTTCAAATCCATAACTAATAACCAACATATAAGGAAAAAAGCTGGTAAATTTTTAGCCTTTATGTGATAAAATGACGGTGGGATTAATGTGGCAATAGCTAATGATGATAATGTTATAAGTGCAGCTTTAAATCCCATTTCTTTTCTCTCTTCTGTTTTTTTCTCTCTCTCCAAACTTCAGTATCTTCTTATTCCCTCCAGTGATGTAAGTAACAACAAGAGAGAGATAAAAGAAGAGCTTTCATGTTTCATATAAGTTATAATTTCTTATTTATAAAAGATTTCAAAAGGTGTTCATTGGGACCCAAAATAGGTAATTAATCTACCATTCCAAAACAAATTGGAGTAGAAAAGGAAACGACTTGATGCTGTAAGATGCATTGTTAAGATTCTTTTTCAGATTTGAAAATATTAGCCTCATGTTTTCTCCCATTGGTGGTTCTTTAGTTGGTTAAAGAAGAAGAATGATTGGAAAGAGTTTGAAAAGTTTTTGAAATTTTATCAAGATTTTTGACATATTTTGATTTTGGCACAATTTTCGTATAGAGAGAAAAAAAAAATTTGTTATCAATGAAATTGTAGCTGGTCAGTTGGCTAATCATTTAATCTGATAAGGAGACTGGATTAGATGGTTAATGATGCTGTTAAAGTATTTGAATCCCAGACTCTTTATTAAATAGCCCTTTTTGTTATCAAATTTTCATCAATAAAACAAACAAAAATGCTTAGAATTGATGTTACAGGCTACAACAAAGATTCAAATCCATATTAATATAAATAAAATTCATCCGTAGTTTATATATAAGCCCTCCATTTTCAGTTCATTATAATTTACAGTGTTTTGTTGTTTTAACGAGATGTTTTGTTTAAAAAACTGCAGCAACAGTTAAACCTAAGAAACCCATAATAATTAAAGTAATATTGATATTTGGGAATGATGGTGCTGCTAAACTTTTCTTGATTTTACCAGTACCAGTGTTAGTAACAGAAACTAACACATCAGTAACAGATTTATCAACTGCAGCTTCTTCACTAACCCAAGAAACAATTTGAGATGGAGAAACAGAATCATCAATTTCAATGTTTGAAGATAAAAACACTTGAACTGCACCATCTGAACCAAAGACAACACCACCTTTCATGACATTTTCAGTGTCTCTTTGGATATAACCTTGTGCTTGAAGACCACTACCAATGTCACCAGTACCTTGATAATCATGAATGGTTGAATATAAATGATTTGCTTCAGTAACATTCATAGCTTCAAAAATATCAAATTCACCACAACCATATGACCAACAGGAACAATTGACATTGCCTGTGTATTGAGCAGTTCTTGCAACATGGGCATTTAATAACCAAATAGCTGGTAAATTGTAATAATCAAAAGCTTCTTCATCTGTACTAGTTTCTTCTGGCATTGAAAATTCAAATAAAAACATTTTGGTAGTACCATAGTAACCATGGTATGCTGGAATACCTTGACGATAAACACCACAATCATTATTGAATCCAGAAGCTTCACAACTGATATTTGAGTAGAAAACAAATTCTTGATCAGATGTGATCAAAGTGTTTTCTGGTAAAATTTCAGTTCCATTTGTAGTTAAAGCTTTACCAATACAAGCTTCTGAGTTATCAGTATGAACTAAATATGTGACATTGGTGGCAGTTTGAGAAGCACCATCATAATAAGCTAATCTTTTAAAATCAGAAGATGAAGATGAACTGTTAAATTCAAATTTGTCACTAACATAATAAGCAAATTGGTTCAACACAAGTGGACCTCTAAAATGAACAGAAACTTCTTCATCAATTGGAGCATTTGCACCTTTGAAGAGAGTTCTTTCTGAATCTGGGGCAATTTCACAAGTACATGCTGATTCATCAATACTTTTAACATGCTTGTAGAAACCTTCATATCCAAAATTTTGGAACTCGATGACACCAAATTGTTCAGAGTAGACTTTTGAACTAGAAGCCTTTGGAGAGCTTGAAGAGTGGGAAGGAGAGCCGGAACGAGCGCTGTTTGAACTTTGATGTGACTGTGCCATGGCATAATTAGTACCGGCTGAGAGCGCAGACAAAACTGCTGCGAGTTTAACGAGTGAATTCATAACTGTGAAGTAAAAAAGCCAAGTGAGTGCTGTGCTGTTGCCAAGTGGACACTGAAATGAGCTTAGTGGCGTAATTCGTTGGTGTTTAAATTTCAAATACAATTCCTCAGTGCTTTTTATTTTTTTATTTTTAGGCTGTGACAGTGTGAAACATTTCGTTTTTCGTAAAAAATCTGTTTTTTGCCTGTTTGGGAAATTATTTGCAACTTGTTACTGCAATTGGTAGTTTTAGCGTGTTTGAAGCTGATTTGCCGGCCGGTTTTGTGTCATATTTCCGTTTTCAGCAGTTTTGGCGCGCTTTGTCACATTTTTTGAGTACAAAATAACTGTATTAACTACTGGAAAGTTGTAAATTCTTGTATTATAAAGGAAGATTATGCTCATCCAGACTTCTCCATGTAGAAAAGTCCTCCCGTAGATGAAGTAGCCACCAATGCAATCAGTAAAACCAACACCGCTTCTACAACAAGACCCAAAACTCCCCAACCCACAAATTTTCTATAATAACGACCACTACGACTGTGTTCTCTCATCAGGGCAATTGTAGGGTTCGTTGTGTCTTGAAAATGTTCTTTGTAATCCCCACTGACAAGTGCTATATCATTCTTATGCTGCCATACAATGTTTTCACTGAACTTGTACTCTGTGCTCAAACGAGAACATTTGAAATATAAGTGGATGTTATAGACCCAAAACAAAAAAATAACAAACCCATACTTGAAGTACTAGTAACACCACCAGTTAGTTCGTGGTTCATTTCTCTTTTGTATGTACTGAAAAAGGTAGTACTCACTTTTATAACTGATTCAATATTATCTCTTCTAAATTCACATTGTTCACAATAACAATTCGTATCCTTTGGAACATTAATCACACCCATCATTACATTATCATGGAACGGGTTCTCTGGTATCTCTAATTGGTACACAGGTGGGTCTTGTGAAATTATTGATGGAGCTGTAGATTGCATTTTTAGGGAAATTCTTTCTTTCTGATACTGCTCAAAAAAATCAAGTTATTGAAATCTTCAAAATACAGCTGAATGCACCAATGTTTGTTAGGTGATAATGCAACATATTTATACAACTTGATAACATGTCAATTTTAATCAATCATTGTCCGTTTGCCTTTAGTATTTAATCAATTATTTCAACGAATTCAAAAAAAATTCCAAATTGGTCCATCACAATAGACACTACAACAAATCTCTAATTAAAATAATACAAGTTTTTATATTTTTTATAAATATAAACACCTCTTCCCACCGTTGATGAAACCAATCTAATTATTCCCTATTCACAATGCTTGTTTTTTAACGGTTTCATCATTTCTATCAACCCCATTGTCTTCTTGTTGTTCAAGTTTTCTTTTTTGTTTCAAACGATATTTATCTAAAAATTTACTCATGTAAATTTCCACAAAATTTTTGATTTTTTTCCTTTTAACTGGATCTAATTCTTCTGGTGGTGTTCTTGATGGATTATTTTTGTATTCTTTACTTATTAGATCTTTACTTATATCTTTTGCACATGCTTTAACATTATCATGACCAATTTCTTCTCTATATTTTTTAACCATGTTTGGAATGTGTTGTGCGAAAAATTTTCCCCATAATCTCTCAAAAGTTGTAAATGATGATGATGTTGATGATGCTGACGAACTTTTTGATGCCGGTGTTAATGGTAAATTTGGGTTATTTGCATTAAGTGATTCGGATAATTTTTTTTCTCTTTGAGCTTTAGCTGCCTTTTTAGCCTTCATTTTAGCTTCAAGTTTCTTCTTATATTCTTGTCTTTTAAGTCTCTCTAATTCTTTGGCTCTTTTGGCTTCTTCCTCTTTAGCTTGTTTTTCAGCTTCGACTCTTTTAGCTTCCTCTATAATTCTATTCAAATCCTCAGCTTGTTTGGTCAATTTATCCTGTGCAGATTCTTCTTTTTTAACTGTGCTATATTTATCATGTCCATTTCTATAATTGTTCTTGTAATTGTTGTTGTTGTAATTGTTGTTGTTATTATTATAGTTGTTTTTATTGTAATTATTGTTATAATCTTTATAAGTACCATGGTAATTACTATTGTAATTATCTTTATAATTGCTCTTATTATTATTATAGTTCTTAGGACCGTTATCATCAACTTTTTTAATTTCTTTTGGTGGTTCTTGAAACTCTTTTCTGTGCCAAGTTGTAGTGTTAAGTTCTGCATTATGATAGTATTTTTTACCATCAATAGAATATTGTTTCCAACCTGGTGGTAATGGTTCATAACCATATACTGGATCAAAATCTGGACTCGATTCTCTTCTTAAAGGTGATGAAGATGAAGAGTGTTGTTCATCTTCTAATCTTTGTCTTCTTCTTGAATCAAATATAAATTTTTTGTCAGATGAAATTTTATCAGTTTTCTTAATTTTTTGATACTCTTCAAAAGTTTCATATTTATCCAACAATTCTTTACAAATTTTTTTAATTTCATCATTAGATTTGTCAAATTCAATTAAAGATTGTAAAACCGGAATAATTTCCACTCTCTTGATTTGATTTTTAGAAACTTTTGGCCATTTAGTTAACAGATTCAAAATTCTTAAAACTAAATTATCATCAACTTCAAATGAATTTTCCTCTGAATAATAACTTTTAAGAATTTTACCCAGAGCAGTGTAACCATGAGCAAAACTTAATTTATGTAAAACTGGTTCTTTATCAGTTAATTCAATTCTTTCAATCAATTTCTGTGCAATTAAAGGTTCTTCACATTGTAACAAACCACCAATAACTTTAGTAGCTTCGAATAATGCAATTGGTTTCATTACCAAAGATTTGACATATTCAATATTAACATTATTATCATTCTTAACAGATTTTTCTCCGTTTTTTTCCTTTAATTTCAAATATTCTTGTTCCACTTCCACTGTGGAACCTAAAGCTTCTGAAACAAAATGAGGTAATAAAGACGCAGCTTCAGTTTGAGTTTTACCACCAATGAAACCAATACATTCTTTTTCACCACAATAACAAGGTTGAGCATTTGCACCATATCTATCAACATTATAATTAAAAGTTATTTCTTCACCTTTCAAAATTTTTCTCTTGGTGAATATACCCATTTTCAATTTATCTCCAACAACCCATTTTTCAACATAACAATTTGGATTACAAGAATGGTTACAAAATCTTGCCAGACAACCTTTTCTTGTTGCATCAATAAATTCATTTTTTTGTAACATCATAAAATAAAAATGTTTAAATTGTAATTGATCATATTCAATCATTCTTTTCTTGAAAGTTTTCTCATCAATAACTTCACCTTTATACTCATAAACAAACGTATCTGGTTCCAAATCTTCTTCTGCTCTAACACCATACCCTTTTTTCTCCGTTTGAATAACAGAAATATTAGCATATTGTTTTTTTTGGAACCTTTGATTTGAACAATCATTCCCACAATCTGAATGTCCATTTATACATTCAATCTTTGTGCCTCTATTGATACAATCATCATCATAACAAGCAATATTATATTCCCCATCCCATTCTTCTTGACATTGACATGACATAAATTCGCCCATTGATTGTCCGGAGTTACCTAATTGTTTATTTGCGTAAGTGGTATCTTCCAAATTAGTGAACGTAGTCAGTGCCTCTTCAGTTTTGTCAGCTAATTGTAAAAATAACTTGATACCATTTGGAATTGTTTGCTTTTTCTGATTTTGATAATCTTGTTTTTGTAATGATTCTAATTCTTGAGCAGCAGCCATATCGTTCCCGAAAGCGTTGAATTGTGGCTCGTAGTCTTCATCGTCTGAGGGGAAAAAGTTGTCCATTTGTTTCTGTAGTTCTGTTGCCATCTTGATGTGTATTTTTTAGTTAACTTATTATGATTTGTTTCTGTTTGTTTCCGCTTGTTTGTTTTGCTTTGGGTTTCTTGGATGAATAGATTAACTGGGAAAAAAAAAATTGTGGGACCAGCGGGATATAGAATACAATGACTGTTCTGAATCCCAAATAAACGAACTGACTGAACTAGCTGATTTTGAAAGCAAAAAGAAAAAAAAACACTCAACTTTTTCAACTCTTCAGCTCCAAAATTTCGAATTGTTTTTTTGTTTTTTTTTTTTTTTTTTTTTTTTTGTAAATTTTTGAAAATTTCCGATGGTGAAAAAAACACGCTTTCAAAATTCAACATTTCTGAGAGAAATAAAAAAAAAGCCTTGAAAAGCTACAGAAAAGAGAAAAAGACTTCCACTGTTAAGAATGTAAGATTAATATTCGTCATTGATTTTGTATTCCTGTGTTTTTTTTTTTTTATCTGTTTATAATCCACTCAATTTCTTAGCAACCCCATCAAACTCAATCTCATTATTATCATGATCATCTTTATTAAAAATCCTCACAATCATCCCAATCAATTCATCGATCTTCACCAAACATTCTTTATCAACAGAACTCAAACATGGTTTCCCATTATAATAAATTTTCTTGATGGTTTTAGAATACTCTAATTTATTCTTAATTAATGAAATTTCTTTAATTTCTCTAGCTCTTAAAGAAATCAATATGGTTTTCGATGATTGATAAGTGTATAGATCGTTTGTCATCGTTGACAAGATTTTCGAATCGATGTCTGTTGTTAATGGACATGCTTGTAATTTGAAATCTGGGAGGAATTCATGAACGTAGCCACATAATGGAGGAAGATCATAATGGAAATTTTCATCGTTGAAATCATCTTCATCTTCATCTTTGGCAGTTTTCTGTGTATGATGTTCATCTTGTTGCTCAGTGTCAGTCTTGTTTGAAAAATTGGATAACGGGATATTTAAAACACCAACTTTTTTAACACTATCAAATTTCACGAATGAGTCAATTTTTTGTGAATTCATCAATTGATTAAATTTTGAATCTGAGTGTTCTGTAGAGTGTGAAGATGATGTGTCAACACCAATTTTAAACAAAGTAGTTGAATTTCTTTCAATATGTGGTAATTCTGGGATAGGTAATCTTTTAAAACTTTTCCCTCCAAAACTTGATGTAAGATTGTTGATTCCATTACCACTATTAATATTGCCATTATGATTACTATGATTGTGATTGTTGTTGTTGTTATAAGAAGAACTATAGTCATAGTTTAATGAAGTTGATCTATTAGTAGCAATAGAACCACTAGATGACGCGGAATTATTATTTGACCAAGGATATTCTTCATAATCATTATTATTATTAACGTTATTATTTGGAGAATGAACTCTTGTAATATTATTAATACTTGATGAATTGTTTGAACCGTCCATTGAATTTTTCCAATTTTGTAATAATTGAAACCCACGAGTCAATGATGATGAAAAATTTGAAGATGAAGATAGTGAAGAGGATAAATATTGATAAGAACTTGAATTTGATAAAGAAGTTGGTTGAATGATTGTGTTGTTTAAAGATGGAGTCATTATGGTTGTTGTTGATCTTGAAGGGGTTGTTGGAATTTCCCAACCTTTATTTACTATTGAAGGAGTTGGTGGGGTGTTTCTTTTAATAGCTATGCCTCTTGAAGATTGTTGAATTGAAATTGGTGATTGTTGGAGGTGATGACTATTTGTGAAAAAATCATTATTCAACACTGTTGTTGTTGTGGTGGTGGTTGTTGGTGTTGTTTCTTGTAATTTGAAAGATTTATTTTTAAACTCTTTAATAGTATTATTATTTGATTCAATCAATTCATTATCTGAAGATAAAGCTGTATTGAATTTTATATTATAAGGTAAAATTCCAGAGATGATGAATATCAGCTTCTGTGCAATTATTGGATTTGAAGCCATTATAACAATTCTAATTGACTCAAGGGTATTATTTGTGATCAATTGAGATTTGATATTTAAGACCGTGGCTAACAAAGTGTTTAAGAATTTTGAACCATTGAAACCTAATCTTGCGCCATCTTTAACTTCTATCCAATTATTAACTTCAAAACACCAATTTTGTAAAATAGAATTGAATTTTATAGCACCAATGAAAATTCTTGGGATGTTTGTTAGACAATTTAGAGACTTGATGAAATGTTTAAACAAATTTGTCAACTCTAAGTACTTGTTTGTTAATGGTGGTGTTGTTGTGGTGGATGTTAATGTGGAAGCAGATGAGCATGCTGATGATGATGATGTAGTAGTTGTTGTATTTGTATTTGTATTTGTAGATGCAGTAGTTGTAAAAGTAGCTTGATGTATTGATTGTTGAGATTTGATTAAAAAATTTTCAATAAAACTATGTTTCATTAGATTCAGATAGTGTTTTATAGGTTGCCAATTTGGTACCAAAATTTTGGGTATATTATCTGAAGATATTGGAATCACTAAGCCGATGCTGAATTTAAATTTTTTCCTTATATAAAAGATCATTGATAATAAAATTGAATTTTTCAAATCTGGTAACGGAGGTAGTAGTTGGATTTTAATGACATTTGACTTATTTAAATCTTGATTAATTGGATTCCCAAACATTAATTCATTTAATAAGTCCAGATCATGTTTATTTATGGATTTTTTAGGGGCAGGTTTAATTAAGTTATTTTCCGTTGAATCGAAATAAACTTGATAATTATTTTTCAACATGATTTCACCTTTATCATGTAGGATAACCAGTCTGAAGTTATAAGGTTCTAAGAATTTCAAAGGAACGTTATTTGGAGTTCCATATAGCACGGTTCTTGTATATGAATCATCATTAATTGAATGTGTGATATCAAGATTTGTAATTGGTGTGGTATGATGATGATGATTGACATCTTTTGAACTCAAGTCATTGATTTTAAGGTTTTGGATTTTGAGGTTGACTGATTCTTGTGATGAGTTGTTGAAGAGTTTCCCCAGCATTATGTTTGTGAAGTATTAGGTAGTTATCTGTATTTGATATTCTAAAATTGAGGTATTAAATTTCTAAATGATTAATTTTGATATAATAGAACAGTAATATGCCATAGTACTCTGGATGATTATAAGTGTTGTATAATAATGAGTTGTATGTGTGTGTGTGTTTGATCTCTTTATTTGAGAATTCTCTGACAGGACAAGTGAAGCGGTGGAGGGTTAAAATTACCACCTTTGAATTATATTACAAACTGTCCCTTTGACAACAGATAGGGCCTGACCTTCGAGAAGAAGTGAGTGTTTTTGTGTGGTGGTGTAGAGTGTGGTTGAGAGTGGTGAGAGCGAGTAGTTGCCAGTTGTTTATTTGAATGTACGATAGTTATCAAAGCTTCAATAATAATAATTTTCAAATGTTGACGATTTTCGATTTTCTATGGAGTTTTAGGCTTCAAAGCTTAAATTTAATTAATAGCTCAATTATATGTACTTGTGGCAAGTGAATAAATTTAGCCAGCATTTTCAGATTATTTTCGCTCGTTGAACTTTTGTGGTCATAAAATACTGCGCCACATTTAAATTAAAATAAAATTTAAAAATTTCACCAGCCACAATGAATTACTAAGCAATGACATAATAAATAAATGCGCCACAAACTGACTCCAAATATTTCCATTAAACAAACAAGCAAAAACACACTCGCCACACAATTAATTAATTATCTTGAAAATCTAATCTGATCCGATCGGCGATGGATATGCAATTTGCAGTATCAGGAAACTACCACATTTCTTGGTTCTTTTATAGTTATTTCAATTCTATTGATCTCCGATACATCATACACCTCTTTGATATTTAATATTCTTGTAACCCATAAACAATACACTGACTTTGAACACACACTCACATATTATACCTCCATCCAGCAATGTCAGCTACACAAATATCAATAGCCCAAGACTCAGCTTTCAGAAAACACAACCCTTTCAACAACAACAACACCCTTATCTATTCTCAATTGAACCAATGCAGAACTATAATCAATCACTACCAGTTTTTCCTCATCGTTATACTCTCCTTATCCTCAATAACCAGCTACTACCTTCACTTCTACAGACACAAACACTCTCCACCACCATTCTTATCAAAGTTAAACAATATTCTACTAGCTCCACCATTTACACCCTTTTTACAATCTTTATTCAACAACAACGAAAACATCTTCATTATTTCAACTTACTACTTGATAAACTTATTCTTAATGTTTTACAAGCTCCCTTTCAACGAGCCATTCATTATATCAATCCGTTCCGGTTTGGTATCGGGTGTAAACATTCCACTTCTTTATTTACTACCTTTAAAATCAGGTCCATTAACTTTACTAATTTCAAGATCTTATGAAAACTTATTAATTTATCATAAATTTATTGCTTCATTATCAATCTTAATGGCTGCGTTCCATATGATTTCATTCATGTTCACTTTAAACTGGTCTTATATTTTCCAAGATAAAACTTGTCTAACTGGATTTTTCTGTATCTTGACATTTTTGTTAATTGCAATCACTTCAATTAATTATATAAGAACCCACTATTACGAGGTTTTCTATATTGTTCACATCATCTGCTTCATCACATTTTTACCAGTGTTTTATTTCCACCATTTCAATTGTAAACCTTTTGTTATATTTGTGTTGATTTCAATGGCTTTTGATAGATTGATAAGATGGTTTGGCAAACTTTGGTTATTACAATGTGAAATTCATTCTTTCAATGATGAAGTTGTGATCTTGTCAATAGATAATAACATTAATACACTATCCCCATCAATTAAATTGATATCTAAAATACTTTTGTTAAAAAATTCAAACTCAAAATTCACTTGGAATAATTCAGATCATTTGTTTTTAAACATCCCATCTTTGAAACCGTTTCAATCACACCCATTTACAATTGCTACAATTAGTGAAACCGGAAATGCAGTACTAATTATCAAAATTCAGTCAAGTTTCACTAAGCAATTATACAACTCTGTCGCGTTCTCAAATAAAAGAATATTCTTATGTCTTGTTCATGGTCCATATGGTTCATCTTCAAGAAAATTCCCTCCAACTAAATACACCTATACAGAACCTCCTTTTGAGCTTACACCAAAAAATCAGTCTTCTACAACTAGTTCATTACTTCATAAAAACATTAATTCATATAATTCAATTTTACAATCAAATACACAACCATTTGAAAAAATCATATTGATTGCCGGTGGTGTTGGTATCTCATTTGTATTACCATTATTCCATTATTATCTAAATGATTTCCATTATGACATTTCACTAATTTGGATCGTTAAGGATAATAAACTTCCAAATTTAATTAAATTTAATTCAAACTCAAATATCAAGATTTGCTTCACTTCTGCAAAAGGACGTCCAGATATTCAAAAACTTCTCAATGAAACTCTCCATGAGCAATCTTTCACAAAAACCCATATAATCTCATGTGGTCCACATTCATTAATCAAATCATTACAAAAATTCACCTATGAAAAAAATCAACCAATTAAAAATAATAATTTCAATCTAATAACTGAAGAATTCTCATTTTAAATAAATATTCAACCCAGTGATAAAACACCACCAACTTATCCCCACTACTCCAATTTTTCTATCAATAAACCATCCATTCAATGGAATAGCCACAGCATAAAAAATCAACATACTAATCAACCCCATTGAACTTAATTTGAAATTCACATTATTCTCCAAACTAATAAAATTTTGCGCCCGTTGGAAATTTATAGCTAGTCCATTTATACCAATCCCAATCAAAATATATAATAACGGTGCACCAAAACACGCATTGATTCCAATCACAGATAAATCTAATCCTGCCAACGTTAAATTCGAAATTAAGTCACCCGTGGAGTTTCCCAAAGCCAAAACAGTTAACCCGAGAATGGATTCTG
>JAJMAV010000064.1:0-60061 GCA_030565045.1 Starmera caribaea
ATCAAATTGATTCAGTACCTTTTATATATGAGATTTGCTTTTTGAAGGATTCAACATTTTCAATTTCTTCCCATTATCGGATATCAAAAGTTTGCAATTTCAATGATTGAATCAAGTCAGATTGTTGTGAGTTCTCCAATTTCAAAGAGCTGATAACATTATCCTTATTCAATGACTTTCCATTCAATTAAGTTTTAGTCCCATTCAAATTTTCAACAATCAATCAAGATGCTTCTAACTCTTGTTCCAAAAATGCAACTTCATTTTTGAATAGCTTAGACAGATATTCACTCAGCTTGTTTTGCATTCATCAACTGGACCTCCAAAGATTGAATCTTTTTCCAAAATCGGTTTCTTTCAATCTTATCATTCAAAGTGTACAATTTTCATTTAGCTTAAGTATAAGCAAGTTATCTGTTGTGAGTGAACTATTCTCCTGTTGATATTGCCTCATATTCAGTTCGCTGATTTCAGCTTCAGCTTCTATTTGTTGAACTTGAAAATTTGTTTTCTCAAGCAAAAAAAAATGAAAGATTTTTTGTGTGGCAACCGTCATTATGGTCTATTAAAACTGCTCTACCTAGCCGCTAGCTGTTCCATGAAACGCCATGAATCCACTGGACTTTTTTTCTTGGTTGATTTTGAATATTTGTTGGTGATTTTATTTTATTTTTTGCCTTCGAAAAATTATTGCACTTCATTTTCAAGATTTAAGCTTGAGTACATTATTAGCAGAGTGAGACTAACAATTGGAGGAAAAAAAAAATACAAAAGGAAAGAAAAGAAAGAAGATGATGATTTATGATAGGTGAGTTGAGTATTCTGTTTTCGTAATGAACAATTCCATAGTGAAAACAATAACATTTTTTTAGCATTCCAAGAAGTTTAATATATAAGAGAAATTTAAACAGGGGAATTAAATGATTGATTATAAGAAGCAAAAGGTACACTTATAGATGATTACTGTTCAGCTTATGATTTCTTTTAATTAAGGAGACATATCATTGATGTTCAAAAAATTAAAGAATTTTCGTGCTAACAGCAGGCTTTAATTACCGCTCAACCATATACGTTAATCCAGTATTTAGAGTGATATTTTTGATGATTCATACATAGAATGTAGTACCATTAATGAGCAAATTGGTCAAGAGATCTTCATCAATTAACTAGATATTTTTATAATAGTCTGAGGTCAACGGAAATATATTGAAAAAAATCTCAATTTGTAGTAAGTTACTCAATTAAGACATTTGTTGACCTAATTTCGTTTGACACAAATCAGAACTAGCTATATAAATTCTGACGATTTTATGTCAACTGTGCTAGACGTCGATTCATTAGATTGTATAGTTTTCCCCGAAGATTTTCACTCAAATATTCAACGTTGTACAAGTCTATATGATTTTTTATAAAAGAACTAGTTGAAATTCAGAGATCAAGTCGACTCTATTTCACTTTATACCAGCTCATTAATCATCTGGTGTAATTGATGAATATTCATAGTTATTGCTCTCAGTGCTTCTAAGCTAGGCAAGTGGCAATAAAGTCGTTGATGACATTAGAACTGTCTTTCTGCTGTTTGAAGTCTCTATGGTTTGGTCGACCGCACACACGCCCTGGTTGATATTGATATTGCTGAATATATAGAACTGCAAGTTTCTAAAAGGTAAAAATTTCTTTATTGTGCTGCGGCTTCCTGGTCAGAGTCGTCGATATCAAAAGAAACCATCTCTGCATTAATGATCGCTGAATCCTGATCAAATGAAACTTGTGTCAGTCCTCAGATTCTAAAATCAGCACTGTTTTAGGTAAGTTTCCCAATGCGGATATTTTTTATTGATTTTTTTCCATTTGAATCAAAGAAATAAGAATGAATGGGCATTGCAATGTGATGAACCTTAGTGAAAGAGGTATGCCGCTAAAGCCAACATCGTATTTCAAATCAGATTTACAGATATTTACAAAAAGTTAACGGGATATTCTTCAGCAATTTATTGAAACCTCAACTTTTACTATCAGATTTTCAAAGAGTCGCTCTTAACTATGTGGAAGACAGTATGTGAATGTGTGTTTAAGATGGTATATAAGATTATATAGCAGTCATGAACCATCTGAGCTTTTAATATATAGACGCTCTCCAACAACTCCACATAACAGTCTGACTATGATATACAGAAACTCTTATCATGCAATTTGTAGAAGGCAAGAAGCTTCAACACTGTTCCTACAGACAATAATATATCTTCTGGAAAGTTCATACTATAAATAATAATATCTTAATACCACAACCAATATAAAAAATTGTACCGTTTTTACAGCCGTTTAACAGTCTTGCCTTAAATGAAAGCAACGCTGATGGTCCACCTGGAGGTGGTCAGTGACTGAGATAGGATTTTGACACTTCAATTTCAATTTTCCAAATAAACCCTAGTGCTTGAATGATAGCACAATGGTTAAATACTTAGATTTATCATCAAAATTTGTATAAGTTGTAACTCCTAAGCAATCGCCTAGTGTAACAGTGAATTTAGTGGAAGCTTGAGTATTATAATAAAAGATTAAACACTAACCTCTTTTGCACTAAAACCAATGAAAAAACATCATTGAAATAATGATCGGTTTTCAAACATTACCAATGTGCAACAGAAGTAGTTCTAATTTTGCCCTTTTTTGAAACATCTACTAAAGACACCTTTTGATTTTCTTCAATGATCATCCTGCACAAAAAAAAAATTATAGAAGTTATTGCTTCAAAATATTAATTCATGTGATTTCATGTCTACTAAGTCATTGATGATTTGTAGGAAAGACACAGAAGTTATTTATTAAAAGTACCACATTTTTCAAACATTTCTAAATTTAATGCAGCTAAATAACATGGAATCTCATTTTTTTCTCTTAACCAGTAATTAATTAAATTATCCGAGATCCTGAAAAACTCCTCATCATCTTCTAAATTGGCCTTGATGCTTTTCAAAGTTTGCCTTTCAACATCAATAATGATGCAATTTTCTTTATTTTTAATGAATTTTGAAATTAATTTGATTTTATTTGAAGGTAAGAAGATTAATTTATAGCCCAATAACGAGTGAACGGCATCTATGAATTCGTTTGTCTTCAATTGGAAAATTTCTCGTAACCTTGTTAATTTTTTATTCAACTCGAAAATTTTTCTCTCAAGTTGTGAGTTATCTAATTGTAATCTATCATAAACGGATCTCGGGATTGTTGCAATATCAGGCGTATTAGTTAACCGTTGAGATAATAAGTCTTGATTCTCTAATCTTAATGAATCCAATAATTTTCTCTTAATAATTTGTTCATTTCTAAATGGATTATCACGTAATTCTAAAATTCTAATTTTTTGTTCCTTGAATTGGGAAATTGATTCAATTTTTTTAGTCAAGATTGAATTTTCTGCAATCAATTTAATAATCTTATCATTTAATTTAGCAACTTCATTTTGTAGATTTGAAATAGCTGATTGGAAGTTTCTTGTTGAATCTTCATTATATTTAGTTCTTTTCCTTGAATTTTCTTGTTTGGCTTCTAACTTCATTTGTAAATCCTGGGTGGTTTCGGATTGGATTTGCTCTAGTTTCGTCTTATAATCTGAAATCAAATTTTCTAAATTTAAGATATATTCATTTTTATCAGTGTCCAAAGAGTTTAATTCATTTCTTAATAAACTTGATTCTTCCATGATCAATTTCTTTTGTTCTTCTAATTCAAAGTTAATTTTAATTAAGTTTTCATTTGAGTTCTTCAAAATATCACATTCATTTGATAATTTCTCAAAATTGATCATCAATTCATTGAAGTTAGTCTTAGTTGAATTTAGTTCAGTTGACATTTTTTGATACTTATTGTTCAATATTAGATTCTCATCTTGCAGATTCTTGAAGTTCTTAACAAACTCTTCAATCTTAAAATCTTCATCTTCATTCAAATATATTTTCCAGTTTGCCTGCTGTTGTTTATAATTCAAAATCTTAAGATTTAATTCATTGATCACTGAGTTCAATTCATCAATTTTGCTCAGTTTTTTCTCCAAAGAGAGTTTCTCCTCTTTCAATATACTAATGTTATCATGTTTTAAAGACAGTGATTTGATTTTTTCAGCTTGAATCAAATTCTTAGATTCAATATCTTTAATATATGAGATTTGTTCAGATAATTGTTTTTTAATGGATTCAACACTTTCAATTTCCTCCCTTGAAGGAATATTGGAAATTTTCAGCTTTAATGTTTCAATCAAGTCAGATTGTTGTGATTTTTCCAATTTCAAAGAGCTGATCTCTTTATTTTTATTCGATAGTTCTTCATTTAATTGAGTTTTAATCTCATTTAAATTCTCAACATCCAATTTAGTTTTTTGTAACTCTTGTTTCAAAGATGCAAATTTATTCTTGGTCTCACTAGACAAATCTTCATTTAGCTTGTTAGCATTCATTAACTGCATTTTCAAAGATTGGATCTCTTGCTCAAATTGATTCCTCTCAATATTGAAATTATCATTCAAATGCTCGATTTTAGAGACAAGTTCTTTATTCTGCTTGTGTATAAACAGGTTATCCGATGTGAGCGAGTCATTCTCCTGTTGATAACGCTTCACATCTTTACTCAACTCATTGATTTTAGTTTCAGCTTCCAACTGTTGTAATTCCAATTTCGCCTTCAAGTCTGTTATTTCAAACGAAAGAAAATTGATTCTCGTGTTAAGACCGTCTTTATGGTCTGGAGACACTGCTCTGGCAGCTGGTCGCTCAATGAAAGGCGACGAGTCCATTGGCTGGTTTTCTTCGTTGTTTTCAAATATTTTGATGTTTTTTTTTTTTTGCCTTCCAAAAAAAATAGCTTCTTTTTACAAAAATATCAACAATCGACTACACATACATAACAAAAGAAAGAAAGAAGACGAGAAGATGTCTAAAGTGTAAGTCCTTTTCTTTGTTTTGTTAGCTGAAGACTTTTTGATAATAACACAGTTTTTTCTTGCTTTGCAGTCCAAGAAGTTTTAGATTACTAGAAGAACTGGAAAAGGGAGAAAAGGGCACAGGTCCAGATTACTGCTCTTATGGGCTTGTTGACTCAGGAGACAGCTCCTTGTCGTATTGGAACGGTACCATTCTAGGACCACCACGCTCAAAACACGAAAACAGAATCTATATGTTGACCATATATTGTGGTGAAAAATATCCTGATGAAGCACCAAAAGTCAGATTTGTTTCTAAAATTAATATGCCGTGTGTGAATCAACAGACCGGTGAAGTGCTTGCTGATAAAATTGGCGTCTTGGGTAACTGGAAAAGAAGTACTACCATTGAGAGTATTTTGGTGGAGTTGAGAAAAGAAATGGGTTCGAATGCCAATAAAACATTGGAACAACCTGCTGAAGGTGCTACTTATGACTGAATAATGATATATGTAAATGTGTATTTGAAAATGCTATGCTTGGAAATTCTTATGGAACATGATGGATAATTGATCATAATTGATTTTAATCTTGAGCAAGTTTTTAGAATTCAATAAATCTTTGGATAATTGCTTTGTTGCAAATTTAAACTCGTCAATTTTAGCAAAATAGTGAGGGAAGATTGATGCTAGCATTGTTTCTTCTTTTGATTTCGAATTCTCGCTTATATCGTGTAAAATCGAGTCAATTGATTCATCTAGTAATCTTGAATTTGATAATTGGAAAAACGGGGATGATATTATTAGTAGGTTAACATCTTGATTATCTAGCAACTGTTTCTCCATCAACTGCTTAATGACTCTGGTCTGTTTGTAACTCTTAATTAACAATTTCTGAATGATTATCTTGGACAACAATTTGATGGAGATTTTAATAGTATTAATTTTATAATTTGCCGTTAATTGCTCTAATAACAGCATGGATTCAACAGGAGAGATCTCCACCAATGCATCAATATAAACCAAAAAGATATCCAAGCTTAGATCCAGCAATGAATGGCTCAAAACTGACACAGTAGAAACAACAGACCATGACGTGCTTTTAATAGTCTGTAAATCAATAAAACATTTGATTTGATTAAGATTACTTGACTGTGAAGTGACAATATCAATTGGAGGAGTGTATGATGGGATGATGTTAGCTAATTTAATCAAATGATTGACAAATAGTTGGTTCCCAATGGAGAGATCTAATTTGGAGATATAAGTCAAGAATTTATTGATATCGAATCTATCAATGTAGTAAATTGCATTGATAAAATTATAATGATCTTGAGGTATTCTGCCACTCAATGATTGATTTGTACCACAGTTATAAGTGGCAAATTTCTCTGCTTTGGAATGACTGAAATCCTTCATGATGTAATAGACAACGGCATAGAAATCAACCGAGTTGATACCTAGTTCAATTAATTTGTTAAAGAAAACTTGTAATTTTTCCAGATCCTGTGGTGGATAGTACAGATCCACATCAATATCTAATTTTAGTAAGTCATTAATGTACATATCAAACACCAATCGTTTCTTCTCTCTCAATTTCTGTGAGATGAGTTCGTTTCTGATATATTTCAATACTGCATAAAAACTTTGATTTTGGTTCTGTAACTGGAGCTGAGGTAAAGCTGATTGTTCATTGAAATCTTTGATCTCCGTGGAATACGGGAATTGAAGTTTCTTAAAGAGTTCCATCTCTGAACTCAACTGGTTGACAAGTGAAGAATCGAGTGGTGATTGTTTACCATTGAAAATATTTTTTTTTCTGTACATAAGCGATGAGCTTTAAGAAAAAAAAAAGTCTACATACAAATCTACAAAACGACGAAATTCCATGGAATTTTGTGAATTTATTTGATGCTTTGGGTCTATTTTTTTCTTGTATGTACATGTTCTGTATGAATATAGCAAATATGGGGGTTTTGATTATTTTTTTATATTATTATCTATCTTTATCTATCTTTCTCTATGATTTGTTTCCCTCAAGATGAATGATCTTCCGCATCAAAGTCGTTTATCAAATGTATCATCCAACGTCTTCAATGCTAGTTGGTAAAGCAATAGCATAATACTACTTTGAATGGAAGTCCATACAAATCTTGGACCAACTCCACTAAATAACCCGATGATCCCTTCTGATTTATAAACTGTTGAGAGACCATTGAAAACGGATGACGACTTTAATATTATTGGAGAATTCGGTTTGTTTGGTATTATAAGGCTTGGTTGTGGTTTATTATTTGTATTGGTAGCTGTAGTTGTAGTAGTGTTGATGATAGTGTTTGAGTTAAAACTGTTTGGGTTTTGAGTCTGAATACGTGTTTTAATAACGTCTAATGGTGTAGTCAGAGTCCCTGCTAGCCCACCAGCTGCTGCACCTGTCAATAATTCAGCTATTATTGGCAGCTCATCTTTCTTAATATTCAAATTTTGGTAATAGAAAGCAGAAGATCTAAATTTTTCATAAAATGCTAGTTGTAATGCACTGAACGGTAGATCTCTAACCAATGTTGCTTTATAACCAAAAAACAATGTAGCAGCACCTTCTGTTTTGATGATAGTAGTTAGAGCATGTATCAGATTCTTGTAATTATAACCAGATTTGAAATGCGGGTTGTTGTATTGTCCTTGCAATTGCAATCTAGTTTTCAAGACTTCACTTGGAACATAAATGACACTTGACACTAAATCCCCAACAAACCCAGCAGTCAAATGGGTTAAGGTTTCATTGATCTTATAATCATGGATCATTGTTCTCTTCGTGAATTCATAAGTTCCAAAAAAAATCGCCGTGGTTGGGAACGAGCCCAAGATCGCAGCACTGTAACCTCCATACAACCCTCTGAGCAACCCTTCTTGTGTCAGTATAGTTCTATAGGCACTAATCATGTTCTTGTACTTGGCGACGTTTGGTGCACCTTGTTGTCTTGTTTTCACCGTGTCCAACGAATGCATCACTGAGTCCCCCACTGCTCCACCAAACCCACCGGCCAGCATGCAGTGCATTAACGGGCTGTGGTCGCTGTGTGTGTCGATGGTTGTGGAGGTGACTGACGGTACGAAGAAGTCAGAGGAGCTCATGGAGATTTGAAATTTGAAGTATTGATTTTAATGAATTTTTTTTTGGTGTAAATTGGTGGTTTGAAAGCCTGGAAAAAAGAGTGACACAACTTTCAGCACTGCAGAAAAAGATGTAACTGTCCTTGGTGGCAAATTCGAGTGAAATTCGCTTGAAATGAACAGAAAACAAACAAAACAAAATATCAAAAATTGTCAAAAATTGTCGAAAAAAGCGAAAATTTAATGGGCAAAAAAAAACATCATCAAAAATAAGCAATTAGTAAGATCTGAAACTTGTTAAAATTTGTTCAGCTGTTTATTTGAAATTTGTTATTTTATTTCAGTTGTTCTCGTGACTTGAAAGCCGTTTGAAGAAGATAATTGACTAGCAGAGTGACACACTTACTCAAGAATTAAAAATCGACCCCAAAAAAAAAAAAAAGAACAAAAATTCACTCCAAAATGATCAAAAGAATACCAAAAGGTTTCAAAGTTTTGAGTATAGAAACCTCATGCGATGATACCTCTGTTGCATTACTAGAGAAAGCTGCTACACATTGGACACTACTATCACACTCTAAATCAACACTAGACAGCACTGCAGATGGTGGAATTGTGCCAACAAAAGCACTGAATCACCACCACCAACAAATTTTCAAAACCACTCAAAATGTACTACTACAGAACAACATCTCTTTGAGCAACCCTCCTCATTTGATTTGTGTCACTAGAGGTCCAGGGATGGCTGGTTCTCTGAGTACAGGTGTTGATTTTGCTAAAGGTTTAGCTCTGGCGTACAACACTCCAATTATCGGTGTTCATCATATGTTGGGACATTTATTAGTACCCAGATTCGAGAACGATGGAATCAGACCAGAGTTCCCATACTTGAATTTATTAGTAAGTGGTGGCCATACCGCTGTTGTGCTATCCAAGAGCTTGTTAGAACATGAAATCTTGTGTAATACACAAGACGTGGCTATTGGTGATGCATTGGATAAATGCTCAAGAGCAATTGGTATCAAAGGTACAACTAATTTGGGTAAACAAATGGATGATTTTATAGCCAAATATCCACAACATTGGCTTCAGTTACCATTGCAACCATTGAAATTTCCAGATCCAATTCCGGAAAAAAGAAAACTGATTTTTGCACTTGGTTGTTTTGGTCCTCATGTTGCTAAAATTGTACCATCAATTAAACAAACTCATGAAAATAGAGTTAGTCTTGCGTATCATGCCCAGGAAGCTGTTTTTAATCATGTCATTAGGAAACTCAAACACACATTGATTTATCATAAAGAGAAATTGCAAAATGTTAAAAGTATCGTTGCTTCTGGTGGTGTTGCATCAAATAAAAGACTAAGATTCAAAATTGACGAATTAATCAAATCTTCAGAGTCAAATATTGAACAATCGTATTATCCATCTCCTGAATTATGCACTGATAATGCTGTGATGATTGGATGGGCTGGAATTGAATTGTACCAAAAGTTTGGAATCACTACTGAAGAATCTTTCTTACCAATAACCAAATGGCCATTATCTGAACTGAACTTGAAACATCTACAAAACATAAAATAGAATATAATAGAATAGAATAAAGATAACAGAAAACACTCATGTACATAAATAAAATAACAAAATATCTATAGAAATAAACTAGAACTATCATCCCCCTCTTAATGGTATAACGGAACTTGTAATATTATACTTCTTAATCAAAAATTCCCAGCTTTCATATTCTAATTGGAAAATGATATGATTTGAAGATAAATCACGTCTTTTCATCATCTCCAATTCTCTCAATCGTTGATCCTCAGGCAATGGTGGTAGTAAATCAATCATTGGATTCCCTTCATCATCATGAAATAATCTTAATTTCCCATCTTTGAATAAAAAACTTAGATAGAACATGTTTTCAATGGATTCTGAAAATGATTGTGGGTTAAGTATGAACTTAAATAAGTTCATTGGTTTGCCATCTCTCACTTTAATAAAAATTTTGAAACATTCTTCCACAGAGTTTGGTGTCTGATTAATTGAATTATTATTTATATCATTTGACGTTAAGTTTTCTGCAGTGATTGCTTTCCCAACAGGTGCATCTACAGCTCTAGCCTTTCTCGTGATAACACGTCTTTCAATCTCCAAAGGACCATATAAATGGGATGTCGTAATTGCCTTTTTACCTCTTGAGTATAAATACGTTCCAATTCCAAACCAATCAAACTTCTTAAAATCTCGACATGTATCAAGAAAAGTCTCTTTATCCATATCATCTTGGAAGCTCATACTTTTCATCAACATATGTGTTCTCAAACTTTTAATAAAATCATCTGGATTTAAAACTTTACCACTTTTACCTAACTTAATATTTCTAATTGCAATATCAACTAAGTCACCTCCATCAACTAAATTTCTTGAATCATAAACTTCAATAGTCTTGTTTTTCACTTTCTCATTCACTTTTAAACCTTCTTGATATATGGAATTTATTTCTTGTAAATGATTCATTGCAAGTTTGATACCTCCAGATCTTGCAACTTCTGCCTTCGAAGATTTTAACTTCGCACTCATTGCTCTCTCTTTAGCTAGAATTCTTTGTTCTTCTGCACGGTAGTCAACCCCTTCTCTGCTTTCTTCTTCGTCTTCACTCTCTTCTTCTTCATCATCATCACTTCCTTCTTCTTCACTTCCACTTTCTTCTTCTTCCATCTCATCGTCATTTTCCTCCTGAATCCTCAATTTTTTCGCTTCTATTTCAGCACCGTCATAGCTTCCCGCTACCTGTTCACTGCTAGCTCTTTTCAGACTCATTTCTGTGTCTTTTTCAAGTCAGTTCTTCAATCTAAAAAATTACACGACGCGTCTGCTTTTCCTCAAAAGAAAAAAAAATAAAAATAAAAAAAATTCCAAAATTTGTTTACATCTTTTGCCACCAAAAACTACAACAATTCAATTTTATTCATTTAAAAGCAAGATGACCAGGATAAAAGTGCGTAAAACCTAAAATTACTAGACTGCTTTTAAAAAACTAACATTTTTTAGCAATTAGACCAAAAAGTCGTCAATAAAATAGCAGCAGGAGAAATCATTATTGCACCAGCAAATGCTCTAAAAGAAATGTTGGAGAATTCAGTTGATGCTCAATCCACCACGATTGATGTTGTTGTTAAAGACGGTGGTGTGAAATTGTTGCAGATCACAGATAACGGAGGAGGGATAGAAAAAGATGATTTGCCCATCCTTTGTGAACGGTTCACAACGTCTAAATTGACAAGATTTGAAGATTTGAATTCTATTCAAACTTATGGTTTTAGAGGTGAGGCATTGGCTAGTATATCACACATTGCGCATTTGTCTGTTATTACAAAGACTAAAGAATCAGCGTGTGCATGGAAAGCTGTTTATTCAGATGGTGAATTAATTCCAGTGAAAGGTAACACTTCCTCTGATCCTAAGCCTGTTGCAGGGAAACAGGGTACACAGATCACAGTGGAAGACTTGTTTTTCAATGTTCCATCTAGATTGAAAGCTTTGAAATCGTCAAGTGATGAATTTGCCCGAATATTGGACGTGATGGGAAGATATTCTGTGCATAATGATAAAGTTGGGTTCTCTTTGAAGAAATTTGGAGAGTCAAATTATTCTTTGATCACTAGACCTGGCTGTAGTATCAAAGACAGAATTAGAGTGGTGTTTGGCTCAGACGTGGCTAATGAATTGATTCCTTTAGAAATTGGGAATTTGGATCAGTATCAAGTTATTAAAATTCATGGTCAAATCACTAATCAAAACTTCAATAATAAGAAATCCATACAGCCAGTTTTTTTCATAAATAATAGACTAGTGTCTAATGATCCTTTGAGAAGAGCTATTTACTCCACAGTGAGTTATTTCTTACCAAAAGGTTATAAACCTTTTGTTTATCTAAGTATAGACATCAAACCAGAAAATGTTGATGTCAATGTCCATCCCACTAAAAGAGAGGTTCGTTTTTTACATGAGAGTGAAATCATTGATGCTGTCTGCTTAGCAATCACCACTCAATTCAATAAGATTGATTCCACAAGAAATTTTCAATCAAGTCAACAAATGAATATAGTGAAAAGAACCAAAATCAATGACGAGTTTAAACCTGTTAATCAAAAAGTAGAGTCTCAGCTTAAAAAAATTAAATATGATTATCATTTGGTCAGAACTGATGCTTCTCAAACAAAACTCACAAATTTCTTGAGTCAACAGATACCTTCTTCTAGTGATAATAATCATACCGACAGTAATAGTACAGTTGTTGCTGACAAAGGAAATCACCATTGCCATGATCATAATCATTACAGACAGGAAGTTATTGCAAACCCTAGTAAAGACATTAATGCAACGATGATCAATCAATCTTCTCAAATTGATACATCAGTCGCAAGAACTGAAGTTGAATTACAAAGCATATTAGATCTAAGGAAAGAAGTTGAAAACAATGTAAATACAGGACTAACAGAACTATTTGCCAATCATATTTATGTTGGGATTGTTGATGAAAATAAAAGATTAGCTGCTTTACAATATGACGTAAAATTAATGTTATTTGATTATGCTAGTATATTAAATGAATTTTTTTATCAATTGGCACTGTTACATTTCAATAATTTTGGTAAGATCAATTTATCTTCACCAATATCAATTGATGAGTTATTATCATTTATGATTGATCAGCGTGACACATCAGATGACAAAATAAACAAAGATGGAATATTAACAATTTTTGAATCTATGTCTGAGATGTTTGCAGAGTATTTCAACATTCAAATTAAAGACGGAATGTTATATTCTTTACCATTAATTATTAGAAACTTCACGCCATCATTAACAAAGTTACCATTGTTTTTATACAGATTAGGTACAAAAATTAACTATGATGATGAAAAAGAATGTTTGCACGGTATTCTGAAAGAGATTGCATTGTTTTACATCCCGGAAAAATTACCAAATGTTGATCAATTGGATGACAACGATCCAGAAAAACCAGAATTATTGAATAAATTATCAGATTTAAATAATAAATTAGAAAATATCATTATGCCATTATTAAAAAGGAACTTTTTAGCGAAAAACTATAATTTTAATGATATTATTGAAGTTGCAAATCTACCTGGTTTATACAAAGTTTTTGAAAGATGTTGATATGAAAACAGATTCATTTTTAAAGAACAGCTATAAACAAAAAAAGAACCGTTGCAAAATCAAACAGAAAAAAATGAAAAAGAAAAAAAAAAAAAAAAAAATAAAATAAAATAAAGTAAAATAAAATAGTATTAAAAACAAATAAGATAACTTTTATATAATGACAGGAGTAACTGGAGATAATGGATGATGATGATTTAAATGACTAGAACGATAACAAAACAAAACAAAAACAGCATACAATATAAAAAAAATAATAATAATGAAGTAATGACAATAGTTTGAAACAACTGTAGTATATTTGAAAACATTTAAACAGTGTAACTTGTTGATTTGATGTTAGTTTGCCCATTGAATGTATTGTAATGATTATTCATGATGATAATGGACTTAAAATGATGTTGGGATTTTTTTTTCATATCATCATAAATTTGAGCTAACATGTTGTTTTTTTTGAGTTATTACCTCGATAAAATTTCAGTCACAGAATTGGTGTCAACTGTTATATAGTTTTGCACACCATGTTCATATTTTCCCATATAATCTATGGAGGTGTTGCAGTATTTTCATTAGAAACAACTGCACTGATAGGATTGCTTGTAATAGAAGACCCCACTGAAGCAATACTGGAAGCTCTAGAGTCTTTACTCTGCTGGTTTAAATCTTGTTGAGCTTCATTTTCCTTCTTCACAGTAACATTAGTGTTACTACCACCATTTGAACTAGAGTTTATAGAAGTATCAGAATTATTTGCACTATCCGCCTGCTTCAATCTGATAGCGTGTGCCTCTTGTGCAGCTTTCAATGCTTCTCTTGCCTCATCATCCAAGGCTAAATATGCACAACTCAATCTTGCTCTAACACAGTTTTTACATTGAGGCAACTGTTCATCACATTTGATACGACGAGATTTACAAGTTGCACAACCAAGATGGGAATTTTTATGCCTTCTTCTTGATGTTCTGTATGTTTTGCTCGTGTATCTTGTTTGAGTGGCGGCATTGTTGGAAGAAGCAGAAGAAAGCGGCATGTTGGTTGAAACTGGTGAAATTGTATGTGTATGTGATGTAGATGGAATTGTAGTTGTGTGAATTGGAACAGTTGTTGTTGCAATTAATGGAGGTGCAGCAAGTTGATGTTTTAAAGATGGTAAGTTAACTTGAGATGGACTGTTGGAAATTGGAGATGAGTGAGATGATATTTGAGGTAAAAGCTGAGCTTGTGAAGGTACCTCTTGTTGATTTGGATCTGCTATATATTGTATTTCTTTCAATTTTTTTGAATTATAGGCATTGACTGCACTATATGGAGGGATTGGATTCTTCAATGCTGATTTGAGCTTGTCCATGTTTTCCTTGGAGACAGGTTTGCTGGAATCATCATCATGAGAATGTGACTCAAAAATATTGTTGAAAATTCTATAACCATCAGCATGAGCAGGTTGTTTTGGAACAGCCGTTTGATGATGGGCCTGCACAGGAACGGGTTGGTAGCTTATTTGTTGTGGTTGATGTTCATATATGGTAACGCCCTGTTGAGGTGGTGCGTTAGAATAAGCAGGTACCGCATGAAAGATTTGCTGCGGTTGAGGTTGAGGCTGATGCTGCTGGATAGTGAAATACTGTGGTTGGGTCTGGTAAGCCTGTAAAGGTGCTGTTGTATAATAAATTTTTTGGGGCTGATGTTGAGTGGTCCATTGAGGTTGTTCTTCAACTTGGTAGTGGTGATGCTGCTGCTGGTGAAGCCCAGGATTCTGAGATACTGGGACCATGACAATTGAATGAGTAGGTGAGCCAGCATTAACAGGAATATTCCCCATAGGAGATGATACATTTGTGGTTATAACAGGAATAGTTTGTTGGTATTGGATTGGTTGCAAAATTTGATGCTGCTGTTGCAACATTGGTTGTACACTCGCCGATTGGGGCGAAATTTGGTGCTGTTGAGGTTGCTGCAATTGCTGCTGCTGAGGTGAATTAGAATGCTCCAAACGCATTGTTTCACCCAATGCAGCATGAATGCTGGGTAGTTTTTGGTTTTGATGGTTGTTTGGATTCATGCTTTTCGGAAGATTGATTGAATATGGCTGTAATTATGAACAACAATAGCTGGAATGGTTGACCAAAAAGCAGCAAATTGATAAATGAATCCAGCAAAAACCAATGTAATTATTGATTTGTACTGACAAAAGAACTTGTGACTGAGCTGAGCAACAGCTGATATGCAAATGAGAAGAAAACAGAAATAACAAAATATAATATATAAATGAAGTATTGATTCTTGAAACTAGCAAATTATTAAACAATAGAGTACAAAAAAGTTATTAAACAGGCAGATCAATTGATATTGATGTATGTAAAAATATAGCAGCGAATGTGTAATTATTGAATGGACTTGTGGTTGAATCCTTTTGAAAAGATTGTGCAGGTGATTGCAAAGAAAGCAGGAAAACGTAGTTAAAGAAGAATAAATATCAGTAAATTGGGATTTAGAAGTATTTATTTGATTCTGAAAATTGTTTTAACATGCAAAATCAAAGCTGTGAATGAGTTCATCTTTACTGATTGCAATTTGCAATTTACAGCTACTGCCGGTGCCTGCTTGATGCTGCTTCTGTGTTCATTTCAATATTAATTTTAGAGCAGGAGAAAAAGGCTGACACCAGAGACTCGAGAGGCATGCAGTAATGCACATCGCTGGATCTTGATTCTTTACTAGATTTATAATTCGCCATCTGGATTTCAGAACTTTGAGGTAAGGACAGGTATAGCAAGCTGACGGTGCTTTGAAAGCAGCTCACCGGTGATTAGTGATTGATAACTCATTTCATTTACATCTTACAACTCCTTTTATAATTCACTTTAAATTTCTGCTGTAAATTTCCGTGTACTGAAACGGTGAATAATTGTCCAAGTCTCGCCTCGTAACGTCTCAGTCCCACAACTGAACATAGCAGTCTAGGCTTGATAATTGTTCCTTAGACTCTCAAAAGTCAAAAGCAAGAAAGGTCTCGTCGTTTTATATGACAATGCACTGCCTCCACAACAACCGTTAGCGATCATGCAAAGAACAAATCTTCTTTTGTTCGCTGTACCTCTCAGGCTCTCGAGTCTCAGTACAATAAAAAGCCGTACCTGACAGCTTTTTATTGTCTGGAAATGTATCAAGTAACCATGGTATTATATTGCAATGTAAATTTATCTATCAAAATTAAACTGGATTCTGGATTCAAATCATGATTTGATTCATGAATCATGAATCATCAGTGGAGAGTCGTGACTAATAACTATTAACTGGTCAATGTTTAACGCTATTTAGTATTTAGTATTAGGTCACCCTTGGGACCTAAAGAGAGTTAAAACTCAATACCAAAATGATTTTTAAGATTCATGAATTATGAGTTTCGAAAAAAATGGTAAACATCATGAGTTGATGAGTTATGTACCTGGTAGTACACTATATTATTGCAATTAGTGTTGTTATTAGTATTGATCATTTAATGTAAGATGTTGATTGAAGATGTCATTTTATATGTATATTAAAATTTGTAATCTCAGATTCTCACATGCATCGACAATTAATTTAATTCGAGTACGTCGTCAAATGAAACATCAAACAAAAATCTACGAATTGCTGAACCGATCTAGAGTTGAGATCTTATAATTACACTTTGTTTCCAGAATCCAGATTATCACATAATTACAGTGACACTGATATTCTGTTCTCCGAGGGCCGAGATGTACATTTGATTGTCTACCAGCTTATTTGGCGCTCCGCCAGTGAAACTCAAATCACCCAGTACAAAAATTGATTTTCAATTCGTCGATATAATTGACACATTTATCAATTAATGTGCAAATCAACCTCTCAACTTGACCAGCCAATTTATATTTTTTTCGATTGCAGTAATATTAATATATATTTTCATCATTCATGAATTTATATAGCAATGGTAATTCTTTTGCGCATTGAGTATGTGACCAACCTTTGCTCAATGCTGTGTAAATTTTAGGCTTTAGCCTTTTCCATTGATCCTTCCATGTTCCTTGCATGTTGAACCTCAAAATTCAAATTACCAAATATCCGCACGGAAAATCTTGAAAGTTTACTTGTGAGTTGTAGCGGCAGCTAGCCATATCAGATTTATTCGACAAGTCACAATGTCCATTCATTTTGTAATAATTAGACCCTTAATAAATGATAAACGGTAAACGTCATTACCCCAATTTTGTCAACTCAATCTAGATTTGAAGGTTGCTCAAAAGTTAAAGCCTAGATATTTATTTGATATTGATAATTGCATATCGCATTTATTTGTTGAATTTCAGTTTGACGTCAGGAGCAATACCAAAAAGTTAGTGTGAGAGTCGTGACTTGTAGCTTGTAAGTGAATATTAAATCATTCAATGATTTTTGAAGTCGAAAACGCGTCGACTTGACATAATTTAAAGAAGATGTTTTTCTAATTTCTCCACCTTTTGCTGTAAGTATCTTGATTCTTAACTTTTAAGTACTAAGTCTTGAGTCTTGAGTCTCTGCTATTCAAAACACCCAAAATATACATAAATGAGCTATTGTTAATGATGCTGTTCTAATTTTACTGCAAGGTCTAGAAAATATTTTGTTATCATAATGATAGAATCTATATCAGATAATAGATTACATTTTAATCGTAAATATTCTTAAGTTTGCTGACTGATTAATCATGAGTATGTGAGGTGCGGGGGGCTTAATTCATATACCTTTAGAGCTTTTGTAGGTTCAATTTAGATTCAACTGCTTGCAAGATCCCAAAGATCACTCAAACTGTAAACAGCTTTCCAGATAACCGGTTCCACTAAGAATAAAACTTTTTGTTCTAGCGATTGAGTTCAAGTCTTTCATTAATGGGGATATTCATATAGTTATGAGTTACAAGTCATTTATGTGATGTTATACAATTACAAACTGATCTAAATATATTTTTATTGTCCAGCTGGATCTTGTATCTAAATATGTATCTAGTATACCAGATATTTTCCACCGCGATGTTTCAACTCTAGTGTAGATCATTTTTTCTGTGTATATTTTCAAGCTTCTATGATGTGATCATTATTCGTTTTCAGACCCTTGCATTAATTAAATAGAAACAATATAAGTGTTCAAAACTGGCAAGCTGGACAGTTTTTTTTTTCTCCAATTTTCATAAAACCTCTTGAACCAAAAATCAAGATTCAAGATTCTTAATGATTTCAGGGTTCCAGGACCTCAGGTCTCTGGATCCTTGTTTCTGGATTCTAAAATTAATTTTTCACATTAAATAAAGAGATTTTCAATTTACACTTTTGGAAAGATCAAATCTCGGAAAAATCAGTGCGTTTTTCTGCTATGGTTCTTCCTAATTAGATTTGGCTTATTTAACCGTCATCTATCAACGTTTTACTTTTTCTGTGATGATCCAATATCCAGTGTCCACTGTCCATTTAAAGAAGAGTTCACAGCTTACTTAGATGTTTTATGTACGTTTCAGTTCAAATAGACATTCAAGGACATGAAGTTTGAAGTTTGAACCAATTGTAATACTTCTTTGACTTGAAAGTTAAAAGTTAAAGTCTGAACTCCAGATAAAAAGTGAGCTGCGAATCGCGATCTGGGAGATGATTTTGATGAATCTTCCGGTTTTAAAATCAAGACTCCACCTTTAGAAGCTCAAGTCTTAATTGATTTTACTGTATTTAGTGTAACTTGTTTAGTGACGTTTAGTAGTGGTGATCTAAGATCGCTATTTACCACTTATTTTATGTTATGACGTAGTAGCATCAAATATAGTGTAAGCCCTCAGCTAATATTTGGTAGTTTCCAAATTCCAGGGCTCAATTTGGATATGAGTTCTTTCTCTAATTAATGAGGTCTTCAACAAATACGCAGCATTATAGTTTGCATTAAAATCGAACGTTTTTCAAGTTGATCTCTCCATATTAATTATTCATGAAATTATGTTGATTTCAGCAGGAGCAAGATTCAGATCAATCACTCTAGCATAACTTTAAGTACAATAAAGTTAACTTGTGCTTAATCAAAACCAGGCCTATTAACAATCGATCTTTGATTGTTAATTGTTTAATTCATGAATTCTAATTTCTTAAGTCGATGATTGAATTTGAAGTTTGGAGACCAGTGCTAGTTACTATTTAGTTTATTTTTAATGATGGAATATAATACAAGAAATCAACAGTCATATCATTTCTACTAGCACTACTCACAGCTATAACTTACAAGTTACATTAAGTATACGTCTTGATACTAGTGCCAACCTTTTCAGCATATTTACATATCTTGCAGGTTCTGCAAGTTGAAGAAGTTCAGACACTTTAGTAATCAATATACATTTATAAGACAATAGTGAGTCCCCATAACACAATTTAAAGTTTATCAATCATATCCAGGTAGAGTTAAATTGGTTTTTACGTTCGTAATTCAATGTGTTTCTGAAAATTCAAAAATTGGCAATAAATGTGTCAAACACCAAACATCAAGATAGAAACGTATTAAATCTCTTGTGAGGTTGTGCTAAAACATCTTGATTTTTACTTCACATTACAGTATGTAATATGAATCATGTATGGATTTATGTATAATCATCAAACCATAAATTGCTGCTTGTTCAAAGATATGGAAACTTATCCGACTACAGTAAATTATGAGCTTTGTTTATTGTAGTTTGCACCAATGAGAAATCATTTCAGACATTGAGATTTAGACTCTAGAAGAATCCATAATAACTAATTCAAGATCTTGAGTGAGTCAAACTTCACGTTCTCCAAGCGGCAAGCCTGATCAACTTGTAAAAGTGTTCAGGTTTTACGATCTAGGACATCGGTAGAATTGCAATTTCTAGTTAACGTCCATAAACAAGCCTAATCCGCAGAAGTTCACGAAAGCCAATAGCCTAATTCTTTGATTAGTTGAAGTGAATGGTAGAGAAGTCTCTAGAATTGTTAATTCTTCAAAGAACTCGTCTCTATTTTCAAGATTAATATATTCAGCTTATCATGTCCTTAGAAAGAGATTATAGAAAGAGCACTTTAGCATAATCTCGTAAAAATTACGTACATGCCAAACTAAAAGTTATATTACCAATTTACCGACGTAAGTTTGAGCCTTGCATCCTTGAATCATAATTTTTGTATTTCTTTTGACGAATTGACACATTCTGAATCCTGAATTCTGACCATAAGTTACAAACTTCCGGAAAATGAAACCAAAACTGCAAACATCACATTAATGTCATGGGGAACCTCAAAACTATATATGATATTAGCTGTTTTTGAGCTAAGGAAATAATAACTCTTTTTTACACTAGCTAAGTTCAAACTTCATACTACAGATTCCACTAAATTCCAGATCAATTATGAGTGCTTTCGGTTACGAAGGATCACTGGAGATAGAACTTGGGTGCAGCAAGACTAGTAGCCATGGATTTCTTTGAAAATATTAAAGATCACTGATCACTGAACAAAAGCCCATATCAGAACTCAGATTTTAGTAGATAACAAATATATGAGAGACTGAATTTTGAAAGATCACTAGTGCGACCCACAGAAACTATAGCCTTCAATAAAGACTGATGATCCATTTTTTCGCAAGCCAGTATTAACTACATACTTGATATTGTATTCTGTGATTAGCAGCCGGTTCATAGGCTGTTGGACTAAACCCAACAATTCATCATGAGCAGTCTTCCTTGATAATCACATTCGACTGGTTGATAATACTTAGTGGTCTACGCCCAAGATTCAAGAATTGAACTAATTCAACTAATTAGGACAATATCTGGAGACATGATGATAATCGAGATCATTCTAGATTCCAATATATATGTATAGCTGGATATTCGATAATATAGTTCCTGAACTGTTGTGAGTTTATAAATAGCTGTTGGTGGAGATTGGATCAATCAATCAATATCTTATATATGTATGATATGAATTTGATCTCAAAGAGCAAAATTATCTTAAATTATTTTTAAAGATGCATTAAATACTAATATGAATTACACATCATGAATTTAAAGTATAATTGCAGGTAAATTAGAAGCTGCTAGAGCACAGAGGCAATCATATATAAGTTTTGTAGTCATGAGCTGGATTCACGAGTGATCACAGCTGACTAGTAGTTTAGTTTAGAACTTTAATTGACAACGAAGTTTACATTGCAACATGTTACTTGATGAAATTTGACATCACCGTTACTGAATTCATACTAGCTACGTTTCTAGTTGACCGTTGCAAAATATCATTCACAGTTTACAAAATACTACATAGATGATAGACTATAGTAGTATAGACTATACATATTACATAATATTTACTAGTCACTTAAGCTTTAGCCTAGAGCCTTCTTGTATCAGAAGGGAACTCGTAAATCTCTGCATATTCTTTGTTTTTGCAAATCCAACCACAAAGATGGTAGTTACGACGCCTAATACGAGTAACGAGATTGAGCCTTGTTAATAAAGATCCCAGTGGGCCACGGCTGTGACAGTGTGAGTCTTGTCACTCTGAATTTTGGGTCTAACTTGTTCAAGACTTGGGAAAGTCACTGCGAGGCCCCAGTCTCAAAATATTCAACGGTGATGCAGAAGCTTGCATACTCGCTCCCCGAATTACTCACTAACAGTCCTGAGTCTACAGAGCAGTGAGCTGCTGAGCAGTGAGCTCTTATAAGTATATAAAAAGGCAGTTAACAATTATAAAATGCCAAACAGACTGTAGGATGAGTGAGCAGTGATAACCATTTCTAAGTATAATACCTCGCTTTGCGTGGTAGGTATTAGAGAACTCTTATAATAAGCTGGTTTTCTATAGTAGACACTGATGTATAGCAGTTGATGATTTCAACTGGATACGTGAGTGAGCCATGGAAGTATACTTAATATTATTGCTGCAATGGTTTGCAAACTTGAGTTGAAGTTAATGTTACCAAAGTATAATAACGGATAATTTATCATAACAGCCTCTTTAAGTCGCCGGTAAGCTTGTGATTCTTCCTAAATATTAAAATGAATTTGTTTGAACTGGATGCTTACTACTTGAGATTCGGCAGTGGGTACTAGTAAGTACTAAGGATTACATTCAAAAAAACTAGATCTGAGTCGTGACCACAGGACTCAATGTTGTAAGTTGTACTGAATTAGTTCCAACAATCTGATAATCACTGGTAGCTGGTAATCAATACCTGCAACTAAAACGCATAACGAAAATGTTGTAGTAGCTCTAGAAATGATTGGTATAGTTTAGTTTTACTTATCTAGATTGTAAGTACAATATTCTACCAAATAAAAAGACATTGTTGAAACAGGTGTTCAAACTTCAAGCTTCACCTTAGTACACAGAGTTCAACTCTTTTATGAAGCGCTCAAATTTCTAGTATTATTTTGACAGCCGAGAACAATCGTACTGTGCTAGCGGACACTGGGCAACCAGCAATAATAGAAATATCTTAGGCAACCTCAAATTACGATAATTTGAATTTTGGAGGGGCTACTGTACCTATTGTCTGTTAGTCAACAATGAAGACTCAAAAGTCAAAAGTCGAGGACTCAAGACTTAACTTGGGGTCACGACTCACAACTCACCATCAATGAATTATTCAAACTTGTAAGTTTTCTTAATGCTATGGTCTATTTTGCAGAGTTCCTAAATTTTAAACTTCAATCCAGCTTCCAGCGCGACACTAAATTACAGAGTAAAAATATATTACACGGCCGTTTTGGCACTCTCTTGAGCCAAAAATATTCCGTATTTTGAATCCGTTTTTTAATGAACTTTTAGATGTCAATCCGTACTAATTCGTTCTTTCTAAATTGTATTTTCAAAAATATTTTAGAAATTGTGGCAAATTTCTAAGAAAAAAAGGTAATATTAATATTTGTGGCAAGTGAAAAAAGTTTGTCAACAGATTTGGATTATTTGCTAAAGCAAAACTTGTGTAAAATCTGTTGCCGCGGCTTAGTAGCTAGCTGTAGTAGTGCAGCAATATATCACAGTTTACTATTAATGAGCGTTGCATATTAATTAATTGGCATGTCGAATATAACGTCTTGATCAGCTAGTGAAGTAGCGTATCAATATTAATAATATAGAACTACATTTCGGATAATTATGTTATAGTTTTTTTTTGAAAGATATTAAGATTATAAAGTTTAAACCTTTCTTAATGAAGTCTCCGGGTGCTATAAAGATTAATTACTGATGAAAGTACTTTTCAATATCGTACAGGAAGATTCACTCAAACAAATTCTATATAATTTATTCAAGCTATGTTTGACAACGTTGTATAAATATCAAAACTTCATAACTTATCGATCGGATCTCAAACACTTTGACTTGATAAAATCTGAGCAATAGTCTCAAAAAAATATATGTGAAAATAATATCTTGAGTTCTAACTTCTGGTCGACGTCTTGCGGAGAAGTCGAAAGTTCCTACTTGAAAGCTGAATATTGAAATAATGTCTTGTTGTGTTTGATCAATATGTTAACACACAGTACTAAGCACACTTACAAAAATAAACTCTGCTTCACTTAAGTCAAGTTTAAAGTCATGACAGAAGGTACCTAAAGTGGGCTACACTGAGGTCGGCTATTTCCTTCTGGGTAAATAAACTTGTAGAAGCTAATAAAAATGCAAAAGTTGAACAATCTGAGGCTGAAACATTAATGTCCAAGAGAAGAAAGGTAGATCCTAGCATAGATTTCTTTAAGAAACGGTTTTTAATCTAATTTAATGTAGCTCCTAATCAAAATGTGCAACATTTTTTGAATCTTGCTTTTGAGGTACAATACTACAATACTACATACTACATGTCAACAACGTTGTTAAAAACTTTGTTTCTGTCAAAATACAGCTTGCAGACTCAATTCAATATTTTTTTTTTTTCATTCCTTATCATCAAGCTGATGATTCGTTCCGTGAGTCGTGAGTCGTGACTGAAACCTGTGTCATAAATATTCAAGTGAATATGAGAATTTGGGGTTACATGACTCGATTAGATTGTTTCCAGCATTCAGGTTTTTTTTTTCATAGCCTGAGCCCAGTACAACTCATGAACTGTCGTAATTTTAAGACAAATCTGTGTTGCATTTTGACAGATTGCAGTGCTAATCACAATTGACCGACAACAGAGACGAATACACTTAGCGGGTGTAACGTGTCCAGGTAGTGCCTAATTACTCAGTTAATCTTCAAAAACATACAAGATTTGATAAGCGTTGAAGACTGAAGTTGCTGGTTTGAAACCCTTTCAAGACGTGTTGAGACGAATTAGACGGGTTTTGAGTGCTGAATGCATTCTAAAAACATTCTCTGTACATTCCGATATCAGTCTGATGCATCGCTTCTTTTTTGAATATAATTTTGGGACTACATAAAGACTTCACAGTTGGAATCTTTATCACTATTTTGACTCTTTATTGGAACAAAGATAAAGTTTTGATATTTCAATCTTCTTGATATTAATGCTACTTTGAAGGAGGTATCCTCAATCTGAACTAATGGAATTGACCAGCCACTCCCAAGTTTTCATTGATTTGGTAAAATTCAACTAAACACAGCAAGATGGTCAGCGAAAAAAAAAAAAAAAATTATGTATTGCTGCAGTACGCACAGACTACAGTGTACGCACATTCGTTAAAGTACGTGCTAAGAAGTTACACCTAAAGTTGGCTTGAAACGCTTTTCCAAAACCTGGAAAAACTACCAATATTCAAGTTCAGAAATATTGAAAGACTAAAGTGTAATAATTCGGATTTTGGATATTGCAGTATTGATTGTTCAATGAGTTTGACTTGTGTAGCATATTACGGTGATTTTACTGAAATTGAATACGATGTATTGTTGTGAAAACTGGAATTAGATAATGTCCGTATTTGGATTAATTTGTAAAGCTTCAGAATACATATTAATAAATTAGTTTCGAAAAATTATAATTATATCTTTTTTTTTCTGAACATATTGCTTGTCTTGCTCCCGATAGATGACGCTTGGTGGTTTTCTGAAAAGATTACGACCGGGTTCACTTAAAAGAAAAATCTGGTTTTTATCAGATTTCAGGTTGATAGAATAAAAGGATTCTGAAAGATTTTAAAAATTGGTTCCATCTTCTGATTGTTTCTTCAGCTTTGACTTTATTTCATAGAATTTAGCTAGCTAGCTACACCTCAGTCCTTAGGATTTTTGTAAGGGAAACTAGAAGCCATAAATTCACTAGCTTCTTGCAACCTTATCTTACTTGAAAGTTGAAGAGAAGAAATTTTGAGCCGTCTTCAACCACCTCAAAATGAATTATATTAAAACCCTTTGATGTCCATGCTTTGTGTGATGGTTGGGAGTTTCAACAGTAAGATACTTACTCAACATATATTTTCAGAAAGATTCAGATATTAGAATTGTTAACCAGTGATTTACAGTCAACCAATTTGACCATGAGTTTTGAATTTTGATGAAAAATCTGTTTAATCTTAATAGAGGAGTTTACTATCAAGCTCAAAGTACATACAGTTACTCAAACAATATAATGATGATACACTTATGAATTAATAGCTCATTTAATATGAAAAGATTTTGCAAAATTGATTACCGATTCAGTTCCAGTCATAAAGCAAACAATTTCAAGCATTTCATCAAGAGTTGCGATAAATAAGCTCAGTTTTTTGTGTCAGTTAATGTAAACGTTTCCTGAACAAATGGAAATCAGATTTGATTACAGCAGTCGTTGATTTTATTTGAATAAGTTAATCACTTTATCAAATCTAGCAGTGCAAACTAAAATTTACAATTTGCTTGAATCAAAGTTTTAAGTTGGAATGAAACATTTTACGGGCAAGAGTTGTTATAATTAAAAGATTTCCCGTTAATGATAACTATTAAACTAGCGAGAGATGGATACATGGTCGTTAAATTATGATTTGTGAAAGACCGTTGATGGTATATTGTGATAAAGATTTATTTAAAATTTTGTGAATATTATGATTGAAATTGTTCAACGATATATCTGACAAACAATTAAACTGAAGTGATTCAAAAAAAGATTGAAAACAAAGTATCAATTACAATAAAGACCATATTTGAATATCAAGCTGCTTATTGACGATTTAGCAACCAAACAGTGCTCATCTTCATCATATTTCAACACCTCCAAAATGCATGATCTAAAATTACATATGTTGCATTCAATTTTGATTCAATTTTCACCCAAATAATCTAATATTGCCAACCATTTACTACTCATTATAATACACCAACCTACATGACACTTATTTGCAACTTCACAACTTGTCGCTAAATATTCGAAATGGCACAAATATCGCAATTTTAGTAATAGCGAGTTACCCGCCAGCTCGCTTAAATTTTGCAGAAAAGACCATTAACTTGAAGCTTCACACTTTTATTACTGAAGCAGCAGCAGAGTTGTTGTCATAAGTTTTGTTACCAGTTGGAAATTGAAATAAGGGATGTACCAGCTGAGGCCACATCAATGATTCTTGTTTGATTATGATCTTTAATAAAACAGATCAAACATTAATTTGTCTTATATCAAAAAATCAAAATGCAACTTCGATATGGAGAAAAAATGCCCTGCATGATAAATGAACAACAACATTTATTAATCAAATCATCTTATAAATGCTCTTGAAAAGATACTGAAATTTTTGTTTGAATTCACCTACCAATTATCAAGTTCATGAATTCATATAAATTACTTAAAACTCAAAATTATCACCATTCACCCAATTATTTAACATTTTATTCATAGAGTTACACCCATCAATAGAACAAATAAGGAAATACGAACCCAGCAATTTCCTTAGTCCAGTCCCAGGAAAAAACACAATGAGTCTATGAGATCTTTGAACTTTTCGCAGGTGATTTTTTTTTCCGTTTCGGAAACCTCATGCAGGGTAGAAGAGTTTAATGATCCTGAATCAAACGGTTTGGAAGTTAGTAGTAGAGATGGTTATTCACTGAGACTCGTTTAAACTTAAGCGATCATGGGACTTGTGGAGAAATTATCTGATTTCTAGCTTTAGATAAAAAATGTTATACCATAGAAATGTATCTGCAGTGTGCACCAATAATATTCTTTAAGATTGAGTGAACACTGAACAGAGAGAATTGAAAAAAAGTGCATATGAACTGAGTCTTGTCAATGTCATGAAGATTAATTAATGATAATGAACAATACTGAATAGAGTGTTATCATGTTAATATCATCTATATATGAATAAATTTTGGTGACTTTTGTAATTTTGGGATGATTTACTTATAAGTTTCAGTATTGATGCAAGAAGAGTATGAGAAAAATTGTTGTGATGTCGATGCTGGATAATGGATACATAGATGCTACGAATATTGTTAATTATCAATTACTTCAAGAACTCACAACTTACAAAGTGTGTTGATTCAAGCATTTGATGTTGTACTTAATAAAATTTTGATGAGTGCCCTGGTTCAATTCCTGCTCGATCTATCTTTTTCAATTTCAGATTCTCTTGCTAATTAATTTCTAAATGGGTCACTTAAACGGTGAACAGTGAACAGTAGTTACTAGTGAGTCGTGAATGACAGTGAACAGTGAGCGTGAACAAAATCCCTGCATCAAATGTCCCATTTCAACACTTAGCGATCAATAATCTTTATCAGCGCTTTTCCCATTTGGGCAAGCATGATCGATTAAAAATATTTATAAACTCAGCAACTATCCTCTCTCTTTCTTCCTTCCTTATACACCAATCTATAACGTCCACAGAAGCATTATAATTATGGCAGTCTACGAAGAAATTACTTTACCGACAGGTGAAAAATACACTCAACCAATTGGTCTATTCATCAACAACGAATTCGTTGAGGCCAAATCCGGGGAATTTCTATCAACTTTTGATCCATCAACAGATAAGTTGATTACAAAAGTTCATAGTGCTGGTGTTGAAGATGTTGATATTGCAGTTCAAGCTGCTAAAGCTGCGTTTCCTGGTTGGAAAAAATTCACTGGCTCAATGAAACGTGATTTGTTTATTAAATTATCTGATTTATTAACAGCAAATAAAGAATTGTTTGCTAGCATTGAAACTTTTGATAGTGGGAAACCAAAATACACCAACTCAATATATGATATTGAAGAGACAATTGAATTGATGAGATACCTTGCTGGCTGGTGTGATAAATTAGAAGGTAAATTAATTCCAATTGATGATAAAAAATTCGCTTACACTATTCATGAACCAATAGGTGTTGTTGGATGTATTATTCCATTCAATTATCCATTATCTATGTTTTCATGGAAATTAACTTCATTGGCAGCTGGTAACTGTGCTATTTTTAAAAGTGCAGATCAAACTCCTTTAAGTGTCTTATATTTAGGGAAATTGTTTAAAGAGGCAGGTTTCCCACCAGGTGTTATTTCAATTTTAAGTGGTACCGGTGCCACTGCAGGTAATGCTATTGTGGAACATTTGGATGTCCATAAAATTGCATTTACTGGATCAACAAGAACTGGTTCATTGATTCAACAAAAAGCTGCAATTAATTTGAAAAAATTAACATTGGAATGTGGTGGGAAATCACCTTTTATTGTTTTCAAAGATGCTGATTTGGATCAAGCTATTAAATGGGGTGCTCTTGGTATTTTCAGTAATATGGGACAAATTTGTACTGGAACTTCAAGAATGTATATTGAGGAAGAAATCTATGAAGAATTTTTAAGTAAATTCAAGCAACATGTTGTGGAAAAATATATTCAAGGATCACCATTTGATGAGAATGTTATCATTGGGCCTCAAGTTTCAAGAGTTCAACAACAAAAGATTTTAAATTACTTGAAAATTGGTAAAAAAGAAGGTGCAAGAGTTATATTAGGAGGTGATGAAAATTTCCAAATGTCTTCTTCTAATTTAGCTAATGGTTATTATGTTCAACCAACAATTTTTGCAGATGTTACACCAGAAATGACAATTGTTAAAGAAGAAATTTTTGGTCCTGTTGTTTCAATTGGTAAATTTTCTACAGAAAATGAAGTTTTGAAATTAGCTAATGATACAGAATATGGATTAGGTGCATGTGTTTTCACTCAAGATATAAATAAGGGGCATAGAGTTGCACATGGAATTGAAACCGGTATGGTTTGGATCAATTCAAACAATGACTGTGATATTAAAGTTCCATTTGGTGGTGTTAAGATGAGTGGATATGGACGTGAATTAGGATCATATGGATTAAGTGAATTTACTCAAGCTAAAGCGATCCATGTTAATTTGGGCAATAAATTGTAATCAAGGAGACGGCATTTGTATATTATGTAGTTAATTTGTATAAGAAGAAACTTTCATTGAAATGAAGATCCAATGAAGTTGAAATTGTTATTTGATTGATTTAATTCCGAATTTAACTCATCTGTATTGATTGAATTTCTTGTGTTCCAATTTGGGTCATTAGGATTGAACATATCGTTAATATACTGATTTGAAGTAGTAGTAGTAGTAGAAGAAGTAGGGTCTGGTTGTAATGGATCAATTGCAATTGATTCACGATTTTTAGAACGTCTTGAAATAGTTTCACGTTCTGGAACAGCTAGTTGCTGTGATGATGGTTGAGGTTGTGGAATTGATTGTGGTTGGGTAGTGGGAGTTTGAGACTGTTGGGTCATAGGTGTATGGATTGGTTGAACAGTGTTGTTATTACTGTTGTTGTTACTGTTGTTGTTAATAGTATTGTTAGCAGTATTATTATTATTCAACTTTGTATGATTTTCCATCATTAATAACTGAGATTGATAATCTTGCAATCCAGTATCTCCTCTTAAACCTGCTGATTGGTCTGCAGTAGAAGTGGTCGGAGTGTTGATCGTAGGAGTGTTGTTGTTATTTGTGGATAAATTTGAATTATTATATTGCTGTTGTTGTTGTTGTTGTTGCTGTTGTTGCTGCTGCTGCAAAAGCAGTAACTGTTGTTGTTGTTGTAAAGCAAACAAAGCTTGTTGTTGTCTCTGATGTTGTATTAGATATTGCTGATCAGGAGGCAATTGATTGATATTAACTTGAGAAGGAAATTGATTCTTTTGAGAATTCATTCTTTGGAAATCCTGCTGTAGCGACTGTTGCTGTTGCTGTTGCTGCTGACTATTGGCAACACCATTAGTCTGGTTATTATATGCTGCCCATTGTGACTGCATGTTTGGAGTTGACTGAGTAGTTGGTGGAATCTTGCTTGAAGAAGGAGGAGGCATTCTAGTGGCGCTCATAGGAGGTCTAGCAGCGTGTGGTATGTTGGTGGAAGGGGTCTCTGCTTGTTTCTGGACGTAAGAGTGTAAAGCCCATAGGGACTGCCACCATTCTAAGAGGAAAGTGTCTGGGGAGGTCATTAGCATTTTAACTGAAGGCAAATCGCTGTTGTTCTGGCTGTCGTTTGTTGTAGAGCCTGTTGATGAAGCTCCTGCTCCTGCTGTGGTGGTGGTGGTGGTGGTGGTGGTGGTGGATGAGTTTGCAGAAGGTTTGTAAGGAACATCAGCTTCTGCAAGGAACAGACGAGCAGTGTCGTAGAGCTGGTTCTCGATGAGATAGTTGTAGAGATGGGCGTAAAGCAACTGACGAGAGTTCTTTGCCAGAGCGTCTGAGACAACGTTTGGAGGGATGTGGAGGTGTTTGTCGTTCATCTTCTATTTTTCTTCTCTTTTCTCTTTCTGTTGATGTTGATGTTGTCGAGTTTGATACAAATTGTTGATATTCTTTTCTTGTGATAATAATTATTCGAAGAATTCACTACATAACTAGCAAGAAGAAGAACAGAAGAAGAAGAAGAGATGTCTCGACAACACACAGAGGAGCAGCAGCTCGTTGTCCAGCAGATCCTCTCGCATCCTCCTCACGAATATTACAAGATTCTCAGCGTTCATACCAAAGCCACCGACACTGAGATCAAAAAGGCGTACCGCAAGCTCTCGCTAAAAGTTCATCCAGACAAGAACAGCCATCCACAGGCAGACGAGGCGTTCAAGCGTGTGGCAAAGGCCTTCGAGGTGCTAGGAGATCCCAGCAAACGTCGTATGTTTGATATTGGTGGGTATTCTTCCAGCTCGTCCTCATCAGCAGCTTCCACATCAGCATCACGAGCAGGATCAGGTAGAAACGACTTCCAGTTCCAAGGCTTCGACGGCCATGCAGACTTGTTTGATATGCTCTTTGGAGGGCTGGGAGGCAACATGGGTGGTCCTGGAGCCGGAGCTGGGCCTGGGGGTGCTACGTTCATGTTTGGAGGCCCTGGAGGCGTGAGGTTCACCACCAACGGGTTTGGTCCTCAATTCCAGCATTTCCAGCAACAACAACGCAGACAACAACAGCATCAACAGCACCAGCAAGAGCAGCAAGAACCACTCACTTTATCACAGACAATCAGACAGCTGCTGCCCTTGCTCATGATTGTTTTAATTCCAATGATATCCAACATTTTTGCCACCGACACTCCAAGAGACTCGTATAAAGCGACTCCAATGCCACCATACACCCAGCAGAGAGTGTCGCAGCGACTACACGTTCCTTACTACATCACCAAGAAGCAGGAGCTGGACAGCAACAAGAAGAGAATGGACAAATTGGACAGAGAAGTCGAGTCCAATTACTTCAGACAGGTTTCTAATCAGTGTCTTCAGGAAAGAAACATTAGAGAGCAGAAGATTGACGATGCGCATGGCTGGTTCTTCACTGACGAGGAGCAGCTGCGCGAGGCACAGAACATGGTGTTGCCTAGCTGTGAGAGATTGGAAGAACTGAAGAACTTGATATAACTCTTGTTCGTGTCATTCGTTTCATTTATTTCATTCGTGCCATTTGTTTGTTAAACCATCATTTGTCTGTTAGTCTGTCTGTCATTCGTTACATCAATTTACTATCCATTGACTCTTATATAATTGTCTACATAGATGTACTTCAAGTCTCAAATCTCAATAATTCTATAAACAAAAAATGTAAACAAATAAATAAACATTTCTACGATTAATTGCCACCAACGAATAACAGCGAAATGGACGGACGCTTTTTCCAGCCGTTCTCCAGACTGCTCTCGCCAACTCAGCACATACAGCTAGAGCAGCAGCAGCAGCAGCAACAACAGCAACAGCAGGAGGATTTCCATGATTGGGGAAGAGATTCATCTGTGTTAACGAGTCATTTCGATAATGTATCGATAACAACGCTGGATGAAACTTACCAGTCTGATGAAGACGAAGATGACGACGACGAGGATGACAATAACGTATGGGGGTTTTCTCCAGTCAAGAAACAACTACGGCATACTCACACGCTCGATCTACGACATCTATTATCACAGTTCAAATCACTACATTCAAATCTCATGATTTTCAATAACAACTTCATTGATGAATTCAGATACTCTTTGATCTCTTCTCCTTTGATGGATGAGAATGTTTTGATATCAAAATTAGTGAAATCTACTCACATTAAGAATAAAAAATCAATCAATTTCACCAAGATTTTGAATTTGAATAACATTGAAATCAATTCTTTCTTTAAAATCAATTATACGCTCAACTATTATTTGTTTATTCAACACTACAACAGATTGTTATTTATAAGGAAAATTCCCTTTAGCATATCACTCAGATCCAAAAAATTCATCACCATTATAACTTTCATTTCCATAATAAAACTTTTCAAAAATGCATCAATCATTAAAAAATTGATTAAATCAAATTTACAAAACTCTTTATATCAATTCATTAAACTAAACTCATCATTAGAGATATTTATTCAAAAATTCATCTTACATTTTAAAAACTTACAATTATTTAACAATAATAACCATGACAGTCAAGATTTGAATAATTTCCAATTGATCAATAGCCTATTAATCATTCAAATCAATTCATTAACACATTCAATTGAATCTTTAATTGAGTTTGCTAATCAATTACAATTGGAAAATTACTGTGAGATTTATAACATCGATCTTTTATCATTATTATCACCATCATCATCAACAGCAAGTTCAATAGGCGTTCAAATTGATTTGAATGATTTATTTCTTATTTTCAAGAAATTCCAGAATCTAAGGAAATTTTTCTTAATTTTATTACTTTCTTTCAACATCAACGATGTTAAAAATCATTCAATTCTATTATCATCAATTTTCACACCTAATTTAACAACCTCTAATGATAAATGGTTACAATGTTCAATTATTTTGAAAAATCTAAATTGTTTAACAGATTCATGTCTTTCAAATTTTAGTCCAATAATTAAACAAATGACAATTAACTCCATTCCTCAATCGAATGACACTAATAAACTAGAAATTAATGGGAAATTAAAACAATTATACAATCTAGTGAATTCATCATCTCCAAATTTAAACAAAATCAAGAAAATCATTGACTCATTAAAATCTTCAACAGATTCATTAAACCCAGATACATCAGACTTGAGCTCAAGTAAGAACTTGAAAACTTCTGTGCAAAGATCAGTGTCAATGCCAATGGTTAAAAATTCCACAAAAAATTATAAAAGGTTGAGTAATGGATTATCATTAAGTTTATTAACCGTTACCGAAGATGAAAACTCTTCTAAAAATAATCTGAGTTCTGACAACACTTCACATACTGATATTAATGATACCAATGAGGAAATTGGAAATGATACTGTGAAAATTCATGGTTTAAATGAAACAATTTATTCAAATTTTGAAAATTCAGCTGATGAAAAATTATCAACCGTTGAGTTGAAATTGAAATTAGAAGAGAATTTTAATCAATTATTTATTCAAAATCATAATCAGTCTCATAGTCATTACAATCAAACTCACAATCAGAGTAATGACAAGAATGACCTTAATAATATGATGATGAATTTACAAGATAGGTCCACCACTTTACCTTTAATCAATGAACTACAACAACAATTGAAAACTATGCAGGCATAGATATAAATAGAAAACTAAACCCTTGTTGGAGTGATTCTAAACGATTGATAGATTTTCGAATTTTTTATTGGCAAATTTTTCTAAACCTTCACCAGAATATGAAGTTAAACTTGAGACTTCACATAATCCATCAACAGTGGCACCAACTTGAGTCAACCATTTGGTACCTAATTTCAAATAATTTTCAACACTTGTTTGAGGATTATCTGATGTTGAATTAACACCATTTTTCAATGGAGAAAATTCCTCTGATCTTTCAACTTCTAAACAACCAAATCTTGATAATTCAATTGATTTGAAAACATCAAAAATGAATTGTTCTAATTTAATACCATTTGGTTCTGTTGGTTGAATTAATTCACCATTCTCAAAATATGGAATTTTCTTATATGCGATATGAAATGGTAAGAAAAATTGATTATCACACCAGTTTTTAATTTCATTATTCAATAGTTCCACTGAATAATAATGGTTAACGATATTAGCAGCTCTGAATAACAATAACCCTTCTTCATCCAATTCATTGGCCAACTTTGAATCAATCTCACTGTATTCAATAACACTTGGTTTATTTAATTCTTCATCTAAAACAATCAATCCAACTGATTCTTTTGGTTGTAATTTTCTAACAACTTTTGTAGCTAATTTGAATTGCCTATCGATGGCAAACCCAATGAAAATTGGATCTGCAACTTTAACCAAGACATTGTCAACACAATACATATGAATATGTTTAATTCCATTAGAATTAAAATGATCTAATAAGTTGTTTGTTAAGATGGCTTTATATAGTCCACCATTCCCATCTGGTGACTCAGCAATCTGTTCTTCACCCGCTAGTAAGATCTTATCTCCAGTTAGATTGAAACATGGTAAAGTACCTTGATTGAAAAAAATGATTTGTTTTGAATGTAAACCAAAATAATTATGTTTAATGAAAAATTCTTCTGTTTCAGCTCTAGTTGGCTTTGATGTCATAATGTACCAGTAAATCATTGGTTCACTTTGTGGGAATTTCTCCTTACTTAATTCTTGAACTTTTATGATTTTTTCAGCTTGAATTTGAAATAATGATTTGGAAGAAGGTAGTCCAATGTCATAACAACCTTTTGGTGATTTCGAACCTAATCTAGTCCCCTGTCCACCTGCCATCAATATAACACCAACTTCGTTACGTGCAATCGCGGAAAGACCGATCTCTTGCCATTTGTGTTTTAATGATGGATCAATGTTGATCAATGAAGACGATGATGATGCAGGGAGTGGTTTAAAAGATTTGTTTTTTGTTGCTGTTTTGGAGAGTTGGATTGCTGATTGCACTGTTGGAACAAGTGTGGTCTCGAGCTGCTCGAGTGTTGAAGAGAAGGACATCTTTTGGGATGGTTAGTTAATAATATTAAGAGAGAAATTATTTTGTGTCGTTATGATTTTTTTGTTCATGTATGTACTAATTGAGAAGATTTTTGTAAGTTTAATGACATTTTGATGCGTTAAAGAGAAGCTGAAACTACAGATGAGTTGAGATGAACAGTCCATCCAGTGGAGTGTGTTTCTATTCAAAAAAAGAAGCTAAAAAAATAGACTCCAATTAGAACCAGTTTATTTAGAATTCGGATCATAGATTTTCCCAAATTGAGCAACAACTGGACCGTCTTGTTTCTCCTTGGTCTCTAAATATGCTTCCAAATATGCTTTCTTACAATTTTGTAAAGTCTCTTCTGTAACTTGATAATGGAAAGCAATTCTTGGACCATGTATTTTCAAATTATATTTCTCTGCTTTTGTTGCTAAAATGTTGTCATCAATAGGTGATTTAGAGTAATCTATGAACACAAAATTAGTGTCTGGAGGAGACAGCAGTTCAATCTCATTGTCAATGAAGAAATCAGCCAAGTCTCTAGCTTTTCTGTGAGTCTCTTGCAATTTCGATAAATTCTCATCAATGGCAATACTAGCCATTCTTGCTAACAATCCAGATTGTCTGATACCACCACCACACTGTTTCTTGAAATGATTGGCTTTTTTGATGAATTGTCTTGTTCCAACTAAAACAGATCCAATTGGTGCACCTAATGATTTTGATAAACAGATGGAAATTGAGTCAAAAAACTCACCGTATTGTTTCAAGGAGATACCTGATGCTACTGATGCGTTCCAAATTCTTGCACCATCACAATGTAGTTTGTAATCGTTCTCAACACAAAACTGTTTGATTCTTAATAATTCATCGTATGGATAAATGATACCATGTAAAGTATTTTCCAATGAGATTAATTTAGTTGGAGCACCATGAATATCACCATCTTCTGGGATGATTGCCTTTTTAATGTCTTCCAGTGTCAAGTAGTCACCATTGGAAGGTCTCACTGGTGTAACCATTGCATTTGATAACATAGCTAAACCTGCAGCTTCATGGACATAAATATGAGCTCTATAATCACATAAAATGGAGTAAGGAGGTTGGTACAAATGAGTTCTAACAGCGATTTGGTTTGATAAAGTACCTGAAGCACAGTATAAACCTGCTTCTTTCCCAGTTAGTTCTGCAATCCTTTTCTCAAGATTAATAGTATCAAGATCCTCATTATAAACAGCATCACCAACAGTTGCCTGAACGGCACTTTGAAGCATTGACAAACTTGGGGTGGTGAAAGTGTCAGATCTTAGCTCGTTGTGTGCTGAATAGTGGAGTTCTGGCTGCATTGTTGACACAAATCAATGGATGGTACTAATTATGTCTGAAATAAGGAGATTCGAAGATTAGAAGAAAGTTGTCTTCTTTTTTATATCTATTTGCAGAACAATTGATTTGGTTATTGATTATTGATATGAAATTACTGAACTGCCCGAATGAGTCGGTTTGAGTGTACACGTAAGTGACACGCTTAACAAGACAGAAAAGGTCCAATAGATAAGCATGGATAAGAGGATTGTATGGAAAAATTGTACCAAAACCAGTCATTTTTTGCAGTTTTTTGACTCATTTTTAAATGAAATATACTACCCAATGGCTGGTCACCGCTGCAAATGACTCTGGTAGCTTTCTGAGCATTTTAACCTTGGTTTATTGCACCTTTCGAGTTGGTTCATAAATTCCAATATCAACGCTACCCGGCTTGAGATTTACTGGATTATTTGTAAATCTCTCTAGTTTGACAAGTTTAAAAGCTATTTGAGTCATTTGAACTGGATGATCATTTTTATCATTACTTTCAGTACACTGTTACTTTGTCTCACTATCCAATTCCCTTCAAAACCCATTTTATCTCAACTTTTCTGCTTTTCTCTTATATAAAAATGAAGAAGAAAAAAAAAATTCCAAAAATTCCATTTCTCACCGCAATTATCAAAACAACACTGGAAATTCGCGTGTCTCACTGATGGAATCGTTCTTTTGGTCGCTGGTCGTTCTATTGTCAGCTGTCCTGTGGATTATAAGGCGGCTCGTCTTGCTTTCCCGCATTCCAATCACCGATCTGGTGCGTGTTCTGGATATTGACATTCCAAAATCATGCAGAATTTGTGTGGATAAAATCAGCAACAACGACGTTTATATCCATTGGGAACTGCATACTCATGAGGAAACGAGAACTATTGGATATGTTGTTTACTTAAATGACAAACAAGTGGCAAGCTTTGGTCCATTGGAGTCATTCTGCTCAATCTCAAACTTGATACCAAACACAAAATATAAACTAGACGTGATTACTACAAATGCTAAAGGTTATAAATCAAAAAGTGATCCTGTTTATTTCGTCACAAAATCACAACTGTTACAAGATGTGCCTAAAGATGTCTTACAGGAAAATCCAACTAATTTGTTCAAACTGTTGACGGATAATCTGGACTCTAACAGTCTTCATAAATTAGTCAACAACTCTGCAAATAATGAGATTAAAACCAGATCCAGATCGAACACTGCTACTTCAGTTGCTCCACAACCTCTTTCCCAACAACAACAACAACAACAACAACAGTCATCAAACATCAACAACAACAATCACACAAACAATCCATCACCATCAAACTCTGACTCAGAAGCTGTAAATTCAAATGCAAATCATGTAACTGCTGATTGGAATCGTCCTTATGAACATCCAAATCCTAGAATGATTGAAGATGTTGAGGAATTGCGATATTACTTAGAGATCGGACAAGATGAATTACATTCAGTTCTGCAGTTGAAAGATCAAGCTTCAAAAGATTATAAAGATCAAGAAGCTATCTTGTTGGAAGAAATTGATAAATTGAAAGAACGTAAGAAAATTGAAGATGATAATAGACTGTCTTATAAAACTCAATTGAAAATTTTAGAAGATGCAAGAACTCTAGCAGATATTAAAATTAACAAATTGAAAACAAATATGGAAAATAAGAAAACTTCAATCGAAAAACATAAGAAAAACATTGAAAATTGGGATCAAAAATTAAGAGAATTTGAATTAGAAAAACAAGAAATTTTGAAAAATGAAGAATCTCAATATAAAGAATTAGATGAACAAATTGATGCTAAAAAATTGGAATTGAAAACATTAAATGAAGAAGAGATTCCAAAATTAGAAGAGCAAATCAAACTTAAAACTCAATTGAAAAGACAAAACGATCTGATATTACAAGAACTACCTAAAAAACTGGAAAAATTGCTTAAAAATGTTGATTCTGCCGGGCTTTTGAATAATGAAGGTAATAAAATTCTTGAAAGTTTAAAAGATTTAGACGAAGATATTTACCTAAAATTTAAGAAAGAATTTGATCATGATTCAAGATTAGAAGCTGAATGGAGAGCTCAACAATCAAAAGAAGTTCTCAAGTGTAATAAAATTCAAGATACTTATACCCTAGTTAAAAATGAAAATGATTTACTGAAACAAACTATACAAAATAGACAATTGCAAGCTAATTTGGCTAATAGACCTTTCAATCAATTAAATCTTGCCACAAATAATAGTTTCCCATCATCATCTGATTTTACAATGTTGACAAATAATTTATTAAATGATAATAATTTCTTGATGAACTCAACTAATAATTCATTGAGTGCAGTTTTCCTGAATTCTTCGTCAAGTCATCAATCATTGAATTCTACTTGGAACTCACTGACCACATCCACGAGTCCAGGTAATGCCACTTCTACTATTGCTACTAACGCTAATAATAATAATAATAATAATAATAATAATAATAATAATAATAATACTACCACCACCAGTGCCAATTCAGCAACAACATCAACATTACCTCAAATCAACACACTTCATAGGGATTTAGTTCCAGAATTTGAAATTGACTCTCCAATTGCTGATAAATTCTTGCCAACTGATTTAATCAACGAAGAATTTAATGTTTTCACACAACCTATCTCAAATAAATCACCAATTTCAAATAATGGATTTATGAATCAAGATTATAATTTATCACCTTCAAAATCTATGTTTTCATTTGATAAATCATCATCAATTTCACCACCTCAAATCAACACTGAGTTATTATCCCCAATGTCTCATACCAATAATACTGAACCTGTTATCACTAATAATAACACTAATAATAATACTAACAGTAACAACAATGATATTCAATCAATTTTATCAAATGAATATGTTAATACAACATCACACTCAACTAATTTTCTGGGTATTTCATCAAGTAAATTATCAAGTGCATTTGGACTGAATAAGAACAAGAAACATGATTCATCGGGTCATAAGAAATCTAACTCTGAAGAGAATCATCATAATAATCATACGAATGGGAAGCATAGTAAATTTTTCCATAAAAATGGTGAAAAAATTGTTAATAACTCAGACTCAACTGGATTGAATGGTATTAATGCTACTGGGTTTCATAATGATGTTGATATGCCAGGATTATGGAATAATAATGCTCAAGGCATTAATTCATTTGATATTGAGAATGGTGCAATTTCACTAAATAATAATAATAATAATAATGATACTAAGAGTTGGCAAATTTTTCATGATCAACAAAACGGGAATGAAACTAATGAGACTCAAAATTTTATTAATCATTTGGAAAAACCAAAAACTAATGAAACAGCAATCACAGAAGAATCAGGGAAATCTGATTTAGATAAGCAAAAATTCTTTAAAAGATCATTTAATTTTTTCAATTCTGATAAATCACCGGCAAAGCAATCACAATCATCAAATAATCAATCAAGTGAAAAATTAACCAGTGATGTTGATCAATATGATTCAGATATTGAAGATTATACTCCATCTAAAAATTCAACTACATTATCATCAAATAATTCATCATCAAATATAAACAATCTATTCCATAGGAAAAAATCGTTCATCAGAACAAAATCCATTTCGAATCCTGATGAAACCGTTGTTGCTGATGATAATTCAAGTCAATCTTCCAAGATTTCAAAGAAAAAAAGACTGAGTTTTTTCAGTAATAATAAACATAAAGATCAAATTGGTGATATAAATGAAGATGGTGAATAAGCAGCCAATTAGAAAAAAGAGAATAAAAACTTACAAAATAAACAATTGCATTTTTGACTCCATGTAGTGTTCGTTATATCAAGGCTAAACAACAGAATTATCCAAGACTATACGACCCATAATTTTATTTTGTTCCATCAATTCGAAAACTTTTGATAATTCCGACATTTTGAAAACTTCAATTTGTGAATGAATCAATCCTCTTTCATAAAAATCTAGTGCTTCCGCTGTGTCTTGTCTTGAACCAACACTTGAAGCAGTGATATTAAATTGTTTCCCAATATGATCATAAACATTTGACACTAAATTTGAATTTGCAGGCATACCAACTATAACAAAAGTTCCTAAAGTTCTCAAATATTTTAAACCTAAATTCATTGCCTTTTCACTTACACTGAAATTCACCACTGCGTGAGCACCATCTCCACCAGTGATTTGCAAAACTTCTGAAACAACATCTTTACAATTAACAAAATCAATGAATTTTTCAGCTTTCAATTCATTAGCTATGTAATTTGCCTTGAGTGGACCATCAATGGCAATAGTTCTTAATCCCATTGCGTTAGCGTATTGCACCCCGTAAGAACCAAGACCGCCACCTGCACCAATGATGACACACCAATCACCTGGTTTACAATTAGCTTTCTTCAAAGCTTTATATGCGGTTAAACCTGCACATAAGATTGGTGCGATTTCAGGTAATTTATTTCCTAAAGTAACTGGGATCTTCACAGTTTGTATAGCTTCTGCAGTGATGTATTGTTGGAAAGTACCATCAACTTGATAACCAGAAGCGACTTGATTGAGACAACTAGTCTCATATCCGGTTAAACAATATTCACAATTCCCACAAATTGAATTTATCCATCTTATACCAGCTAGATCACCAATTTCGAAATTTGTCACTTGTGAACCTTTTGCCACGACTATGCCAACGCCTTCATGACCTCCAATTAATGGTAGTTTAGTTGGTGTAGGCCAATCACCTTTCCATGCATGTAAATCGGAATGACAGACACCTGTAAATTTCAAATTTATTAGAATTTGAGTTGATGAAGGTAGTGGCACTGGGATTAATTTGGGGGTGATTGGTGAGTTGTGCTCGTTGAAGATCATTGCAATTTGGGATTTTGGGATGTGTGACATTTTTGCGGATAGAGAGTTAATGTTGGTAGAAAAGAGAAGAATATGTTGTCTGGTATTTATATTGAAGAAAGTTTCGATAAGGACTAAAAGGGTAAGTTAACGAGGCTATTTATTGGAGTGTTAAATGAATAAATAAATGAAAAGACTTTGGTATCGTTTACTTTTTGTGTATGAAATGAAATGAATTGAAATGAATTTTAAATTAGAAATGTTCAAATGTTTGGATCAAAAGCTGCTAATATTTTATCTTTATCGACTTCCAATTGATTTTTTGGTTGGAAAGTATCCACACCAGACCAATCGACTTTAATGTTATTTAATTTATTAGTGTCTGTGTTTTTGAAAATATTAATTCTATCATTTTCCCAATCATTTCTAACATCTTGGAAACCTTCTTTCCAAACTCTATCATAAATTTGTTTAATTTTATTTTCTTTAATTTGTCTAGCTTCTTCTTTGGCCATCCATTCCATATGTTTTAAATCATCTGTTGATGGTTCATAGATATGCCAGATCACGTAATGAGGTAAACCAACAACACTGTACCCCATTTTCTTAGATAATTTCCCAAATGCTTCAGTTTCTGCATGTTTTTCGAAAGAGAATGCTGGGAAATGAGAACCTGATCTGAAAACTTTGGCTCTTGCCAAAATAGAGACACCACCAATCCCATCCAGATCCATCTCAACTTCAGGATCACCATATGGGTCTCTTAAATATGCCAAATGAGGTCTCCAAGTGGCGTATTCTGGGTAACCTTCCACAATAACAGCATCTTCATCAAGATTTTTAGCTAGTTGTAGCCCACCTTCACTTTCTTGCCATGAGTTTAAATCATACGGCTGTTGATTTCCCAACCAATCTGGCAATGGTCTCCAAACATTAGGAACTATAACGTCTTTCCCATGATGCATTAAATCTTCCAAGATAGTTGGTGGTACTGTTTCAACATCGGCGTCTCTCCAATAGATCCATGAATGGTATGGCTTGATGGACACAGACCATAGCCAATTTCTTGCTCTTGCCATTAATTTTCTACGTGGGCCTTGAGCTTCAAACCCATGACGATCACTGAAACCTTGACCAATAGATTGACCAAAATCTTTTTCAAAAATTTCGATTTCTCCAAACCTGTTTGATTTCACAGGGTCTGTTTGCAATTCATGAAGATGCGTGTTTAAAACTTCCATTGTATTATCAGAAGAATCACTCACTAAAAACGCCAGGTCAATAAGGTGGTGAGGATAAGTTAAATTTTTCATATGACTGAAAAACATTGGTAAATGAGGAGCTGCATCTCTTAGTGGCACGCAGAACAGGACACGTTCTTGATGCTGCCAGCCATCACTTAGACCTTGATAATTTGATAAATCGAAAAAACTTGTGTTTGGAGTTGACGAGAATTGAGGTGTATAATTAGCTTGTAGTAGAGGGATGCATAGTTGGAACAAAAGGAATATTGAAGTTGTTGGGATGAGCACTTTAAGCAGCTTGATCAGCAACTGTTTGCGCTGCAAAGTGAGCATCATCTTCGTCTTCGTCTTCGTCTCTCTCTTGAGTAGAAATATTGTTTACAACGTTGAAATCCTTTCTTTCTTTTTTTTTTTTTTTTTTTTTGATCTTCTTCGAGCTTTTCTATTATGGGAAAAAACACGATCAAAAATTGAGAAAATTCACGGAAATTTGTGAAAAAAGTGCACTAAAAGAAGATAATTAGTAGAGAAGGCAAGAAAGAGAAGCTACATACTGGAATTATTAGAATGAAATTCTATTGCTAAAAAATTCTAAAAAATGAAAGGTTAAAAACATCGTTGATAAAATGTACTTTATCATCAACAGTGAAAAAATCAACCTTTAAAAAAATAATTAAAAAACTGCAAAAATAAACCGGGGGACAGTTTGAATGATCTTTCTGGTCTTCTTCTGCTTCTAGTTCTGTATTTAATAGATACTTGAAGGAACCTGTAACTCAGAAGAAATTCTTTTATATGAATAATAAAATCGTGTATTATTCTGTAATGAAATGCAAATGATGAATGCAAATGATGCTCATCTATAAATGTTGGACCAGCCAAACCATATACCCGAAAAGGTTTGTTTCTAACAAACCTTTAAAATTAAAAAACCCATATACCTTTCCTATGCCATTTTTGTTTTTACCCTTACATCTCTCAACCTGTTTTTAATATTTAACAGGAGTTGGAGAACGGTACATTTTATAAGGACCATTATGAATATAAGGATTTTTTTTGGAATTTTCTAAAGCTTGTAAAACTGCAATTTTAACGTTTTCCAAAGCTTCATCCGAGATTTGATAATGGAATGCAATTCTACCACCCATTAATTTAACGTTATTTAAATTACCAAATTTAATCAAATCATCATCTTTGATATAATTAGCTTTTAAATCAATGAAAACAAAATTTGTGTCAACTGGTGATTCTAAAATAATACCATTCTCGATACAAAAATCACCCAATTTTTTAGCCTTTTCATGAGATTTAACTAATAATGGTAAATTTTCATCAATGGCTATTGATGCCATTTTACACATCATACCAGATTGTCTAATACCACCACCACATTGTTTCTTAAAATGGTTTGCCTTTTTAATGAAAGGTTTTTCACCAACTAAGACAGAACCCATTGGAGCACCAATGGATTTTGATAAACAGATGGAAATTGAGTCAAAAATTTCACCGTATTTGGATAATGGGATGTTTGTTTGCACTGATGCGTTCCAAATTCTTGCACCATCACAATGTAATTTATAACCATTCTCAACACAAAATTGTTTGATTCTTAATAATTCATCGTATGGATAAATGATACCATGTAAAGTATTTTCCAATGAGATTAATTTAGTTGGAGCACCATGAATATCACCATCTTCTGGAACGATATTTTGTTTGATATCTTCAACAGTTAAATAATCACCGTTAGAAGGTCTAACTGGAGTAACCATTGCATTTGATAACATAGCTAAACCTGCAGCTTCATGGGTATAAACATGAGCTCTATAATCACATAAAATGGAGTAAGGAGGTTGGAATAAATGGGTTCTGATGGCGATTTGGTTTGATAAAGTACCAGAAACACAAAATAAACCAGCAGGTTTACCAGCCATTTCAGCGACTTTGTTTTCCAAAGCAATAGTGTCGACATCTTCATTGTAGACAGAATCACCAATGGACGCTGAGAATCCGGCCTTAAGCATGGATTCAGTTGGAGTGGTGAAAGTGTCTGATCTGAAATCGTTTGAAGCAGAGGTGTATGGTTGAATAGTCATCTTCTGTTGAGGATAGCGAGAGTAATGAGAGTTGTAGGTAGTGAAAGAGAGAAAGATGAATCATTTTATTTGGAAATATTTTACACATTTTATTTTATGTGCGTATAATAAAAATTTTCACTGGGAAGCGAGCCGTGGAATATGATTGGCTGGCTGGCTGGCAGTTAGGTCTGGCAAGTGAGTCAGTGGTTCTATAGAGTGATAGTGATAGTGTAGTAGAGAAGAGAAGAGAAGAGAAGAGTCTGTAGAAGGAGAATACATACAACAGTTGCAGCAGAGTGGTAGAGATGAATCATGAAATTGAATTATAATTAATTTATGTACAGGAGGAAGTCAAGCCTGAAGTGATTAAGAAAAGAAACGAATTATTAGCAGGAAGGAGTCGCAAGAAGAAGTCAAGCAAGGAGTCGCAGCTTTAAACTTTAAAGTCAGAAAAACTTTCAATTAAATGTGTTGCGTCCCAGAATCGAACTGGTGGCGGTGAAGAAAAGTGAAACTGAGAATAAAATATCCGTATTGAGGAAGTTTCTCTACGTGGCTGCTGATTTGGCACAATTTCATGTAAATTACAGCTATTAACTAGTGTAGATATAGAGATTCATGTTGATGGGTCTTCATGATAAACAAAACCAATCCAAGACTACAAATATCTCATCCAAAAACCCAATTAGTTGATGTAATGGCCATTGGCTGCTAATATAACCAATAATTATATATGATGCTCAAATATTTAGTCATATATTAGAACCATTGTATATCATCAGCTTTAATGTGTTAAAAAGAGTTACAAAAGAAAGCTTGAGCCAGTTCAATGTTATAAATTTCAAGAGATAGAGTTATTCAAAACCTAGATATTTGATGAAGTTTTAATCTAGCTAATCATTCAGACAATAAGCTTGAAATTAATATAAGACACTTATTCAAATTCATTGTCAGTTGCGTCCACTGTTACTCATCCAATCAAGTCTGGTAAAAAGACACAAACTGTTTTTGTCAAAGCTACATCTGGCTACACTGAACTGTCACTACTACTTCTACTTGGACCAAATGAAGAGAATACAGTTTGATTTAGTGTTTGGTGTGATTTTTTTTTGTATAGGGTTCATGGAGTGAATTCAATAAAGATTAATGACTATAAATGAGATGCAATGCTGATATAATATTCTGTTATTTGTATTGCCTCTTGTACTCTCCAGGTGTTTGTTTCATACCTTTTTTCCATAACCCAACTTTATTTTTTTTCGCTTTTAGTTCATAAATTCTTAATAACTCTTCATCTCCATCGAACTCGGCATTATTTTTCCCCTCATACACTATCCCACATCCATGTTTAATCATCTCCATACTAACATTTTTTTTACCAAAAATTGTTGGTTTCAAGACTTTCGCCACTACTCGACCATATTGATCCGGAGACAACAATTTGACTTTCACTTTTTTTCCCAATAAATCTCTCCTTAGCCATTGCAATGCCTCTTCAGCATAAGGCTGTGCAGGTTTTCCAAAATGCGATCTCTCGGGAGCATCAACACCGTATAATCTTATATGTAAAGTATTTTTATTAGCACCTTTGCTATTTGCTGTTGGAGGAAATCTAAGCCAATTCCAACCCGTGAAAATGCCACCTGGGGTGTGAAAAAAATGGAAATTGTCACCATCTCCTACGGTGACAACACGACCAGTAAGAGTAGCTTTCTTATAAAATTTGGACGGGATCTCTGATGGTTTTTTAATTCTTTTAAGAAATCTGTGATAAAATTTATAACCTCCATAAAGTCCAGAAGTAAGTACTAGAGACATAAAAACAACTTCCTTGTCCCAGATTGAGACTTTCTTTTTCTCTATCTTGCCATTTGCCATCTTCTTCAACCTTCTGCTCTTTTCATAAAATGACCGGGAACGAAGTTTGAGAGTTTGTTAATATTGGAAAGTTGAAATCTTTTGTTTACTTTTCGATCTTGACTGGTAGAGGACGCAAAAGACGTAGTTTGCTACTGATAATTGATGATTGTATGTATTGTAAGCTTGTAGTAGGGGGACTCAGAGAAAGGAATGGAGAATCAGTGTGGTTGTGGATCAAATGTTTAGTATTTTTTTAACAGAGTTTAGACAGTGATACCAATATTTCAAGTAAATCAAAGCTCAAGGGTTTCAAAAAAAAAATCTCAACGTCGTTAATATAAAGCAGAAACTAGTAATGGTGGTACTTAATTCAGTATATCATATATAGAATTTTTTTAATATTAATGAGAAAGAAAAGTACGATATGAATAAGAGGTCAAAATATCTGTTGTACTAGCTCTAATTAAATTAAAAGCAGTGGATATTTTATTATAATGGGAATTACATAATAACTTCATTAACAAAGAATGAGTGTCCACTGTCCACCACAATAACTAACTAAAAAAAAATAAACAGCTGAGTCCTGAGTCCTGACGCCTTTTCCAGGGAATTAAAAGATTTAAGTCTTGAGTTTAAAGGTTGAACCACTTTGAAAAACTTACTCAAATTAAGTGAACTTGATTGAAAAATTATTGAGCTCAGTGTTCACTGCAGGCTCCAAAATAATATCATCTTACAAGATCGAAGAAGTGGACCTCACTGGTGCACTTAACTTGGTCTAACAGTCTATGAAAAGGTTGTAGTCAAGAATGGATTTGAATGATAATAATAATCATCAACAACAAGCGGTTCTATTCAACAAATCACCAGCAAAAAGAAACAAGTACGTCAAATTCTTCGAACAAAAGAATAATTAGATGATAAAACAACCAGATGCAACTTAAAATAAGTCAGGAATCAGGATGTTCTTATTGCGGTTTAAGAAATCATTCACTTTCGACAAAGTGTTTTAAATTAAAGAAGTTGATTGAAAAAGATGCTGCAAATAAAGAAGACAGGAAATGAACCACGTAAGGATGATGATAGCTCACCATCACCAAAATGAACAAGAATCTGCTTATTTCAATTGTAGTGGAATTTAAAACACCAATACCATTACTTCATGCACGCAGCACAAGTGACAAATTTACAAGTTGATGTAACATGATGTAACATGTTCATGAGACATGAGTCATGACTTGTTATGGATTAGTGTTATGGAAGTGGTAAGGCGAGCACTAATACAACAGAATAAGATGTTAATGTGTAGTTGACAATAACAAATGACCGGTAAGTATATAAAGTATCGATAGTATATAAAACTATATAAGAGTGAGGAATCTTCTGAGCCTTTAAATAATTCTCTGAGAATCCCACTAAATAGAGTGAATACACTTAATAATAGTATCTAGAATCTTCTATCATGCAATCTGTAGAATGCAAGAATACTAGACGCTTCAATACTTAACCTGAAGACGAAGTCTTCTGGAAAGTTCATACCACAAATAATATCTTAATAATACGACGAATATAGAAACTTGTACCATAATAATGGTACAGTTCTCAGTGCTCACTGCTCAGTGCTAGAGTCTGGTAAATTAATCAAAGTTCACTGAGTATAGTAAATAGTACTTACTACTTAGTACACGCTTCAAACTTATAAATAAACCACGCATTATCTGATTATAAGTTTATGACATTAGCTGAACAAGAAGGGGTATCAAACTTAAGTTGTAACTTGTCGACCATATATTTTATAATATTTTCACTCGAACAATTTACGTTTTGTAAGCTACTATAAGTTTTGAGATTAATACTAGTGCAGACCAATTATTATATATTAAAAGTAAAATTAAAATGAGCCCAATGTCGAAAGCGATTTATAATTAGAAGAAAACTACAAAAAATAACAAATATTCAAAAATTTTAATATTAATCTAATCAGAAGTCTAATTAAATATAAAAAATGCAAACCTTAGCTCCTATTATCATGAAATCTAGTAATAAATTGCTCTTGAAAGGTTTGAAGAAAAAAAAGAACATGTTCCAACTTAGTCAAACTGAAATTAGTGACGTCGATATATAAAATAAAATAATAAAGACAATGTGAAGTCATATATCTTAGTGCAAATGATTTAAAACAATCAAAAAGAAAAACATTTCATGTTTCAAATAAATGAAAACAAAAACCCACCAACAATTAATAAAATGTTAGTGTTTAATTTGAAACCAGAACCTTCATAAATACTAGCAGTTGTAGAGGAAGGTCTTGAATCGCCTTTTGTTGGTGAATCTGGACTTTCTGGTGCTTTTGTAGTAAAAACTTCTCCATTAGTGGTGATTGTTGTTCTATAATCACCATTACCGGTGTTTTCATTGTTATTGTTGTTACCACTATTATTGTTGTTTCCACTATAATTGTTGTTATTATTATTGTTAGTGTTATTGTTATCACTATTGTTATTGTTATCACCTTGAGGTGGAGTAGGGTTTGTACCAACATTGTTTGAAACATTACCACCAACATCAGCTAAACTTCCATTTTGTGGCCCATTAGTAGGATGTGGAATTTGAACATAAACAGTTTCTCTGCATCTGTCATGTTTACAAGATGTACTAGTAACAACAAAAGTATATGTTTCAGACCATGTATGAGTTTTGGTTACTTCTCCTGTGTGCCTTTCATTTTTAGGTGGGACTTCAACAATAACGGTAGGTGAAGGATGGGATCCATCACCAGGTTTTGTATATGTTGTACCTGGTGAACCATCGTCTAAAGTAACAGTGATTGTAGTACATGGTGAAATTTGAGCATCAGTAGAAGGAACTTCAACAATAACAGTACCAGTAACTTCACCTGACTTTGGTGGATAAGTAACTCCAAAATTCAAACAAGCTGTTCATATGCTAGAAAATTGAAACCCTAGTTTTCAAAGCTATAAAAAAATTGTGGATTATACATTAATTCGGTGGAACCATGAAATTAGTACCCCTGCTAAGAACCTGAATCTTGTTTTTCAACAATTCATATTTTGCTAGAAGAATATTTACTAGAATTTTACTGTTTTTTAAAAAGTTGGTTTACCCTTGTTGAAATTTGCTGAAACTTGAGATATGTTGATTAATGGATATTATTAGCCCACACGATGAGTCACAAGTAAAAACAAGGTCATCAATAGGTGTTGACTAATTTTTGCTGGTTGAAGAAATTCCCTTACAAATTTTTGTAAAAAATGCAGTCCAGAAACTTAAAACTACATTGTTGATTAAGAGCATCTTAATATAGCACTAGTCTGTTTTTTTTTCAGCCGCAAATAATTAAATGAAACTAAAGCAAATTTTTTCTAAAGCCATCCCGGCTTAACTATTGAAGCTAGAAGCAGATAAATTATTTGAGGAAAAGAACTGAGTATTATTAAAATTCATAAAGAAATTTCCAGATTAAATCAATTTTACAGAATGAAGTTGTTAAAATGAATGGTAAGATTTTTAAACAGACTCCATGAAGTTCAATCCCTGCCGTAAAAACATGAATCAATTTTTTAACTTACAGAACAGAAAATTAGAGTTCCAGAAATACGTAAGAATCCATTTACAAATAAACAATTTGTTGAAAAGAAATTGTTGAGATTAATTGAATCAGAGAACTGAATTTTACTACCACAGCGGCTAACTGATACACTTGACATCACTACAAATTTTAGGTCGATTCACGAGAGAATTACAATTAGATAATTCGCAACTTAAAAGCTGAAATTGAATAAAACAGGCTTACAGCAATATAAGAAGTGTTCCAAATTCCAATAAAAAGATGAATGAACTAATGAATGCAGCTCACTTGCTATTAGGTTACAATAATCTTATTGCCTCCGAATGAATTAAAATTTCAAATTTTATTGAATGCATCATAATTGATCTTAAGAGGAAACTTGTGAAAAGTATCAAGGCTAATTTAAGAGATCATGAAGAGCTTTTGGGGATCTCGTTTAACTGTTACATAAAAGAAGAAATTCAGACTCTATGTTAATTAGATGAACTAAATTCGGAAATGTTTGAAAAACTGTGATTTATAAAATTAAAAACATGGGTTTTTTCTACAAGTGATTTATAATAAGTGAGTAGATATGAAACAAATGAACTGTTAGTTTTTGTTTTCTCAAAGCAATGACTTTTTGAGTGTTTTCTGTGCATGATTATTATAATTTTTTACAGGAAAATTTATAAGGCTTCTCAGGCATCTCTGGTGCATGGGGCATATTTAAAGGTAGCTCTTCTGCACTTTGGAAGCTGATTGGGAAACCTATGATACGTTATCATGGACTTTAGTTTGAAAAAAGTTATTGCTTAATTTCTGACTATAAGATAGTTTGCAGTGAAGTTAGTTGATAGTTGATTGATCAACTACGATTTACATATGTGGAGCTTTTCAATTTTGAATCAAATTATACTTAGGTCTTATTACGTTTGAATGATAGTGTAGGCGTTGAATTTGGCTGAACTGTTCAAAAAATTGGGTCCAGACTCCAGCGCTATGATCTATCTCATGACTATAAGTTTTACGTGTGTGAAATGAATTTTTTTTTAACCACATCTGGACAAAGTAACACCAAATTCCAATAGCTTAGAATAATTGTCATGAATAAATTGTACTCCAAGAGATACTTATATCCAGTTAATACTCACTACTTAGCAATAGTATCTATGTAGTACTGGCTGAATAAGTCTGTGAGTCTATTGTAAATGTTTCTACAGCCCAACGAAATATATGAAATAACCAAAGGGTAAACAATAGAACTTGTAGATCATCTTGTGCTGTCCTGTCCTATTCTCTAAATGATAAATGTGATCATCGATGATCGCACCATTCCTTTCATTTCTACTTATTTTGAAGTTTAAAGTTTACAATTTATTGAACCGGAGCTGTGACATCCTAACATCTACTTTGTTTAATGTGGATGAAATCTGCAAAGGTCGAACAGCATTGTACTATGTAGTATGTACTATTCTTTACGTAGGGTATGTACTCGTTGTTGGACTTGAACCGGGGTGATCTTACAGTAGTTTCTGACAGATTAGACTCCCAGCCCTATAGGTGTGGCCAAACCAATAGCTTTAAAATTGTTTTTAAAAATTGTTCTCTGAGAATCCCACTGAATAGTGTGAATACACTGAACAATAATATCTAGAATCTTCGACTATCATGTGATTTTTCTAACTGACTGTTCATAAAGCAGTTCGGGGATTTGTTAACTTGTTTGTTCACTTTGTTCACTTTGCTGAGCTTCCAGGGGTTCTTTATATTTGGGCACAAATTGTAAAGATGAACCAACGCGTTCTAATTGAAAGTCGCCCAGCATGAGCATCCCTCTATCCGAAAAGCATCCTTGTTGCAGTAGCTGGTTGACAAGAGCAATATCGCCTTCCAAAGAACTCATCTCTTTAACTCATATTTTGTCAGATCATAACCACTAGTTTCATATTCATATTTTGGAAAAAATTAATTCGTCAAGAAGTTAAAGTTTGTGGTTCCCTTACAACAGGTACCCCTAGAAATTTCATTATAAACACCTCAAAACAACTCAATTCAGTTCCAAATTGCATCAGAATCAAGCTCTCTTACTACACTAACCGCTACTTGCTTTTACAGCTTTTTATGCTGAATTTTAAACCATTTTTAAAAAATCTATATATGAGGTCCTAGACCATGCTGAGTCTGAGAGCTTCAGACTTTCTTCACGTGACTGTTTAGTGCTCTCTTGTTATTTATATTGTACCATTTATGCCTCCAGCATAAGTACAATTGGTTTAGAATTAAACCACCAGATTACTAACTTATTATAGCCATTGGTAAAGATGATAGAAGGATCATAATTTCAAGGGCTTTGTTCAAGGAATGGTAGTTTTGAAGGTGGATGTGTTTTAAAAGAAAATAAAACTGATTGAACGATTTAATTTTTGGATACTTCACTAAGGAAATCAAAGCTGACAATGATGCAGACTGAATTTCAGATTGTGAAAGTTCAAAACATAAGATAAGTTTTTTAATATCACTAATAGAATCAAATTGATCTAGTGGTAGAAAATTCTTCTTTTGGTTGGATAGAGTTATAAAATGGACAAATGATGTCTTAGAAACTTTATTATGGGCCTGGAAACTAGAATAAATGTCGTTTGAAATTTGATTTCTCTTTGATGGAGAAATAGGTGGACTTAAAATAACATTAAATTTTGTGTTTCTTTGTTTGGAAAAATAAGAAGTTTAAGCAGTGAATGGTGCTGTTAAGAGCATCATTTGAGAAGAATCTTCAGAGGGTAAACGGAAATTGTTAATGGTTTCATTATAGACGTTATTCGTAATATTGCCCAATGATTTTTTTTTCCCTGATCTTTGAATGAAAATTTGATAATGTAACCAGAGAGAACTATCGTAATGGTGATAACGGCTAAAGGGAAATTATAACAACTGATAGATTTGAAAATTAATAGAATATCAACTTTCATCAACAGGTAGGAAATAGATGATTGAATCCAATCGATAAAATAGAATAGCTGGGTGAATTCACAAATTTCGTTGAAGAATGTTGCAATTGTATTGCGAACATCATCATTGATGATATCATGATATAAACAAAGGAAGAATTGTTTAGAATAAGCCAGAGTAACAATAGAGGTTGTAATAAACTTTTGTGTCCAGTTTAGGTGATAATAGAGTTTAATGTAATTAAGAAATTGCCAAAAACAGAAGATGAAAAAATCAATAACTGAATTATAGATGGACATTCTGAATTCAAAGGTTGAAATGGTGGTAAGGTTAGAGAGTTTGAGTTTGCAGTATCGACGAAACCTTTTTGAATTAACAGGTTTGGTAAATTCAAAACTTTTGTTTTAGTAATGAAGGCGGTAGACAAAACGAAATTTAACCTTAATAACCAAGGAAGACCAACTGCCTTAAACGGAGCCATGCCACAACTGCTAGTATCTATAAAGGTTCTGGTTTCAAATGAAGCACCAACATTCTATTCATTTTTGGTGGATTTTTATTTTCATTCATTTGAAACATGAAATGTTTTTTGTTTTGATTGTTTTAAATCATTTACACTAAGATATGTGACTTCGCATTGTCTTTATTATTTTATTTTATATATCAACGTCACTAATTTCCAATTTAAAAATTGGAACATGTTTTTTTTCCTTCAAACCTTTCAAGGACAACTTATTTCTAGATTTCATGATAATAAGACCTATGTTTTGCAATCTTTATATTTAAATGGACTTCTAATTAGATTAATATAACTTAATGAACATTTATTAACTGTTGTAGTTTTCTTGTCACATTGGGTTCAAAAAATCGTAGTTTTAGAAGAAGAAGCTAAATCACAAATGGTCTAAGTATGGTCAGCTTGAATAGTTTGACATCTCTTTTTACTTAGCTTTATATATTCATTTATACAAGATATCTAACTATCATGTTAAGGCTTCGAAATGATCAATACATAGATAAGATTGGTGTTCTTTATACGATCTAGAGTCCTACCATCCTAGACACTGTTTATTCATGGAAGAAAGTCGATGCAGTTTAAACACTAGTCAATGGTCATGAGCATTGACTAATAAACTGTACCATTATCATGGTTCAAGTTTCTATATTCGTCGTATTATCTATATATTATTTGTGGTATGAACTTTCAACGAGAGGAAGTTTTAATATTAAAGCTTGTTAATTTGATTGTGCTATGGTGCTCTTTCTGAACTTTGATGACTGAGTTGACATAATGAGTTGAATAAGCTTGAATGTGTACTTGTTCTCTAATAAACTTGAATGTTGTTCATTAAAGTTATACAAACTAAACACCAGATGATGGGAAAACTACAGAGTTTATATACTTGTTCCAAGGAGAATAACCTAATGGTTTCTCAACTCAATCGAATTCTCTGGAAAGCTGAAGTCTAGAACAAGTTCTGGACCTTGAGTCAACGAGTTCTTTGAGAGATTAACAATCCTAGAGACTTCTATACCATTCACTTTCACCAATCAGCGGATTAGGCTAGTGTATAGATGATAACTAGAAATTGCAATTCTACCAATTTGCTAGATCGTAGAATCTGAACACTTTTACAAGTTGATCAGGCTTGGAAAACGTCACTTGTTGCATTTTATAACAGATTGCATCATTGTATAAAAGTATAGTTTAAGAGTGGGAAGTACCACATTGTATAGTTTTTGGAGCTCAAATTTTTTCGAAACTAATGGTGAGATTTTATAGCTGTTTTAATTGGACAAGTTTAAGAAGAAAAAGGTGTGAAACATTCTCAATTGGTATGGACGACTACCCAAATGGTCACTGCAGTCAGCTACACCACATTGAGTTGCATTTGTCCCTGTCTGCACTTCTAGTGTCCACGGTTCTTGCTCAAAATAAAAGATCTTCTTGAAGTTGTAAAAATCTGGACGCGTCTGTTTGCTTTTGTCCAAACATTCGTTTACATATGATGTACAAAAGTTCTCATTGGCTAGTAAAGCTTTCTGCTTATTTCTTTTTAGCTGTTGGTAAGTGTTTCTAAATCTCCAGAAGCAGGGCTTTCTGTTCCAGGTCGAACGGTAATGATTCGATGATTTTTGACTAAATGATGAGCTTTCAAAGTTGTTTGTTTACAAGATTTATTGAATAAATATATAAGCTTTATACAGCAATTCGTGAGTCTCTGAATGCTACCATCTTTTCTACATGGTTGAAGGTGTTCTGGAGCTCTTCAAATGTCCTTTCAGCTTTGACAAAAACGCGCATTAATTGAATCTTCCTTGACAACAATGAAAATTGGTTGAAACACTTTTAGGCTGACGCGTAAATTATTCAGATCTAATAATTTGAAAATCAAAGAACAGCACAGCTATAGTTCTGCGATGATTTTAAAGATTATTACGTCCACCAGTAGCTAGATATGTAGCACCACTAGGTAGTCTAGCTGATTGTCTACAATTTCCAGCTTTCTACTCTTTCCTAGCACCACTGTAGCAGATTTTAGCTACCAGATAAAATATTTCATATTTTTTAAATCATTTTACAAGTAATAAATCACTACAGAGTTGCCTAATACTTGAAGTACTACCCATTGTAATGCTAAGCTATCCATTGTATGTCTTCACTCATCAACTTATTTTTTAAAATTTTAGTTATAAATAGTTAAGTAGTGCTAATAATCTAAAGTTGTCGTTCATCTTATTTCACTTGCCACAGCATTTGCCACAAATTTTTTGTTTTAAATAGGAAAAACACGTACTAATAATAGTGAAAGCATTTAAACATTTTTAACTGTTATTTAACACCTAGTGGTCGAAACTATGCAGAAATTAAGCTAGAGGTTCGATTCATGAGGTATTGCTTAGTTAGTCACTTTTTGGATAACTGGGTAAAGCACTAAAACCATTTATAGCAGTCCAAAATTTTTTTTATATATAGTTGAAGAAATCAAATTAAAACTAGTGATTGGTATACTACAAAGCATTAATTCAATTTTACTGTCGATGAAAGATATAATACTACCACTGATGAAGAGTAATTGTATCCCGTTCTTTAGAATTCACGGCTTATGAGACTTGAGATTGATGAATTTTGAAGGTTGAACTTTATATAAAATTGACTTTAAGATTTTTCCTAACTAGGAAAAATAATTCTTCAAAAAAAATCTCTAAGTATTTCAGATATTGATGGTAAATTCAATAATTCTAGCAGTTTGAAGCCCTAAAGAATTCTGAAAAAGCTGTTAATACACTTTTTCATAGCTCGAATATAGATGTAGAAGTTTTGAAAGCGTTTAAAGCACATTCAATACACTTTTTGAGCGTTTTTATTCAAAATTTTTAGCTCTTCTTGAAATTCAAAATCTCAAAAATCCAAACGCGTCTTGCAGAATTTATCTAAAACTATACCCAAGGAAGACACGATTTTACAAACATTGGGACTAGCTGGGGCTTCTAGGTCACCAAGAGTTACCAATTCGATATAGATCTATCCAAAATCAGCAGCAGCTAGCAGTCACAAGTCTCAGAAGCTGCGTATCACTTGACTGAAATGGATCTTGGATAATTTTGCAAAACTTGAAGACATTTAGCTACAGCCTACTGCTGCTTACACAATTTTTTTGATTATTTCAATAGAGAAACTACAAATCCAGATTCCATAGTATACAAAAACTTATCTTTACAGCGGTACAGTAATGAACAATTTTGTTTTGTATTCGACTGTTTTACAAATTTTCAAATTTTGACACAAACTATCATCTTTAAAAGCATAATTCGAAAGGTCATGTCAGAAGGCACAAAGTCTAGCTTTTTTGCTTAACTCTTGCTCGAGCCTAGTCTCTGGTACAACATCAACCAACACTCAACTTGCCTGTACTGGTTCAAGGGCTCGAGCACTGTTTTCGCCAAATTTTCTTATAACTAATTTCTCAAATGTTAAACAGGTGTAAGTAAGTACTAAGGTACTAGCTATAGTATAAAAATAACACGAATCCGTAGAAATGAAACTTGAAGTTTGGTTTAAAAAACATATGAGTTGCATAGCTGTGTAGCACCGAGTAGGAACTATAGTATGGTACCTTCCTTTTTATGAAATTTGAACAAAGAAACTGTTTAAAAAGAAAATTTGTAGGAATTGAGATGATTTAAGGTAAATTTCATAGGTAATACTTACTACTTGATTAGTTAATTAAAGGAATTAGAATTTAATAGTTGAGCAACCTTCAACAACATGATTGCTCTCATTCCTTCAAGTATAAATTAAGTACCTTTGAACCTAAGTTATATAGTTATAAGTAATAAGACAACACGTTTCAACAGAATTGATTACAAGTCATATAATCAGTTCACTCAGGTCAATTATCTGTAATCATGTCTAAATCTCAAACCCATTCAACTTCAGTAGTACTGTAGTAGCGCCTAAACTTTCTCAGGAATTCTTTAAAAGTCCCAGGATTGGTAGTCCGATATATGAACTTTATTTACACAGACAGATTTTGGTAAATTTTTTGGATAATTTCAATTTTCAGCAAATCAGAAAATTGTTGATTTTACCATAGTTAAGAGCTCATTTTTTGATGTTTTTGTTCAATATACATAGTATAATTTAAAATTTTGATTTTGATCTCTTGTATGTAGTTTAAATCTTTATGTCAGATCCGGTCCACAGATGTGGCGGATGCACTAGCCACCTTTGGTCCCAACTCCATTCCAACCAATGACAACCCAGCTCATTAGCTGCATGGTTCGTCGACACTACAGACTATAAATGCTATTCCCCTCCCAACCTACCTATTATATAGAAATATACACACACATCACACACGTCGGTCCTAATACTCCTGTAATACGATCGTCAGATTTATATTTGTCATTTTGAACGTCAATTAACGTGTTCAAGTTTACATCAAATTTTTATCAGATAATTATTTTATAAAAGTTTTCAAAAACTAGAACTGATCTCTGTGAAGCTTGAATTACATGTTTCTAATAGCTGTGCTTCAATGACTACCAATTAACTCAGCAAATGAACCGTTTAATACTGACTTCTTTCTAGCTAAAGTTTAGTCGATTCAATGTAGGCTCACTGAGTAGGAAAACTTTTTTACAAAAATCAAGCTATAATCAATGACTAAGATAAAGTGTGTCAGAATTTGATCCGACGCATTGTAATAATACGACGAATATAGATGGTAGGACTCTAGGTCGTATAAAAAACACCAATATTATCTACAATTGATCATTTCAAAACCTCAACATGATAGTCATAAATCTAGTTTGATAATTATATAAAACTAAATTAGTAAGTTCTAAGAAGAGATATCAAACTAATCAAGTTGACTATAGTTAGACGATAGTTTGAACTTTGTGGTTTAGCTACATCTAAGATTACTAGTAAAAAGATATATTGAACTCAATTAAAGCGATTTATGAGAAGAAAACTATAACAATTAATAAATGCTCAAAGTTTTTGATACTAATTTAATTAGAAGTCTGATTAAATATATAAAAATTGCAAACCCATGTAATCTAGAAATAAGTTGTCCTTGAAAGGTTTGAAGGAAAAAAAACGTGATCAACTTAGTCAAACTGGAAATTAGTGACGTTGATATATAAAATAAATAATGAAGACAATGCGAATTCACATATCTTAACGCAAACGATTTAAAACAATCTAGAAGTTTGATTATTAAATTAATGAAAATAAAAATCCACCACAAATGAATAAAAGGTTAGTGCTTAATTTGAAACCAGAACCTTCATAGATACTAGCAGTTGTAGATGAAGGTTTTGAATCGCCTTTTGTTGGTGAAACTGGACTTTCTGGTGCTCTTGTAGTGAAAACTTCTCCATTAGTGGTAATTGTTGTTCTATAATCACCATTACCGGTGTTTCTATTGTTATAGTTGTTACCACCATTATTGTTGTTTCCACTATAATTGTTGTTTCCACTATAATTGTTGTTTCCACTATAATTGTTGTTTCCACTATAATTGTTGTTATTATTATTGTTAGTGTTGTTGTTATCACTATTGTTATTGTTATCACCTTGAGGTGGATTAGGGTTTGAACCAACATTGGTTGAACCATTACCACCAACATCAGCTGAATCTCCATCTTGTGGCCCATTAGTAGGATGTGGAATTTGAACATAAACAGTTTCTCTGCATCTGTCATGTTTACAAGATGTTCTAGTAACAACAGAAGTATATGTTTCAGACCATGTATGAGTTTTGGTTACTTCTCCTGTGTGCCTTTCATTTTTAGGTGGGACTTCAACAATAACGGTAGGTGAAGGATGGGATCCATCACCAGGTTTTGTATATGTTGTACCTGGTGAACCATCGTCTAAAGTAACAGTGATTGTAGTACATGGTGAAATTTGAGCATCAGTAGAAGGAACTTTAACAACAACAGCACCAGTGGTTTCACCCGCTTTTGGTGGATAAGTAACAGTTGATGTGAATGAACCAGTCCAGCTAGATGTATAAGTAGTGTAACTAGCTGAGTTTGATGGAACTTCAACAATAACAGCACCAGTGGTTTCACCCGCTTTTGGTGGATAAGTAACAGTTGA
>JAJMAV010000065.1:0-58092 GCA_030565045.1 Starmera caribaea
CCTTGTAGTTATAGTAATAAAATCTAAGTGAGAATTTAAAGTGATAAAACGTAAATTAATAAAGTTGTTCCAGTTGTTCTGTTCATCAAGATTTAATATTAGAATTTCTTCCAATATGAATTTCAATAAACAAACATCTTGTTATATAATTTCTAACTAATCAAATGTCGTGATTTCTATTCACAGACATAATAAACATGAAAATTGGGGCGGTTAGTTCAATGGTAGAATAAGTGCCTTCCAAGCACTAGGCATGGGTTCGATTCCCGTACCGCTCATTAATTCAAGTCATCAATATGGTTCACACTGAAGATTCTATCACAATATTTTTTCTTTTTAGAGTTTTTTGCTAATGCCCTATCCCAAAAACGCTCCCAAATCCCACCACATAGTGCTCATCACCTCTCTCTTTCTCTTCCTTCGAATTTCTACGTTCATTTCAACTGACTATTCTACAGAAGTTTTTCTATAGAATAATTTATGTGGCAGATCTCTATTAAAATTTAGATTAATGAAAATCGAAAAACTGGAGTTAATTTGACATTAACTATCAATTCATTATGGAATCACATGTATAACTTGATATCAAGCTTCACTAATGACCTCCAACTTGAGTAATTTTAGAACAGCTAGTGTTTTCTTTCCAGTAAATAACTTTCTTTTGCACAAATTTGAAAAAAAAATATCCAGAAATTGAAACAAAAAGTTATAATATGATGATCAATGATCTAGACTCACAAATTATCAATAACTACAACTAGATACATCAATGGACTCTTATTACCGGAGACTTGAAAAAAATGAACACACAGAATACTCAAACTTTACATCAATAAAGTGCCCCTCAGAAGTTAGAAATGTGCAATTTCCAAATAAAACTTTAGATGGAACTTCAGTCATACCCACCTGCTTGGGCTACTTAGATCACAGTGATCCACTCAAAAGAAACTTGAATGGGAGGTTCAATAGTGAATCTACATTAAATGGATCATTATTAGATACAACTTTAGATGCTTCACCAGATTTTGATGTATTGATTGATGATATCGATGATTTCGAAGTACTGATTGATGATATTGATGATTTTGAAGATGAACTGAGCGTGGATTATGACGTTGATTATCTGATAGAGGATATTGATGACTTTGATGATGTTGAAGATTTTAGAATTAGTGAAAAAATTGGGATTCACACTGCTGGCTTTTCACAGTTTGATGTTCTGATTGAAGATATTGATACTGATGATGTTGAAAATCAATATAAAGTGGATGAAGTGTTATCAAACTTTGATGTGCTGATTGATGATATCGATGACTTTGAAGATCATGATGATTATGTTGACAACTTTGATTTCATTGAAAAGCTTGATTCCGAGGTCAATCAGTTTCCAGAGTTCCAGGTGTTAATTGATGATATAGACGATTTTGATGATTATGATAAAGTATCCCAATTGAATGAGATAGATGATTTCTATTTTAGTGATTCATCAGAGTTTGAAGTATTTATTGATGACATTGATGAGTTCGATGCTTATGATCAAATTGACTATATCGATGATAGTGATGATAATTATGATAGTGATGAAAATGATGTTGATGAAAATGATGTTGATTTGAATGATAATGAGGACGAGAATACTGGTGATTTTGAGTCCATTGGCTATACTGATTATAGGCAAGATATTAATAATGTTGTCTATTCAAGTAGCGAGCTTTCTAATGATAGTAAAACACTAGAGACCACACTCATCAATGAACAAATTTTAGAAGAACCAATATATGGGTTGGAATTAGATAATGAATTCAATGAGATAATGGAAGACATGAAAAACTTCAATGAACTATCATCTGAAAGGAAAAATTTAATTACTTGCATTATTGACAATTCATGTTATTCAGACATTGATTATTCTGAGAGTGAAGAAGGGTTTGAAATGGAATCTGACATGGTGTCTGAAATAGATTCTGAAACTGACACTGAAAAAGAATCTGAAACTCAGAAACCAGAGAAAGTAACACAAACTTTGAAATCAGAACCTGATAAGGTACATAAAAAATTCAGAAATATTCGAAAAGCTCAATCCAGAAAAATGAGAAAAGCTGAAAAGTCAATTAAAGCTGGAGAGTCACTTGAAACAAACGGGAATAAAAAGAAATATTCGAAAAAATCCGAGAAGACTAAAACCAGAAATCCTAAAAATGGCAGCCTTACAAAGTTTCCGAACATTAAACCAAGAAATCAATATAATTCATTGAATGAATATTTCAAAGAGCTGTGTTTCTTCATTTGTTTAGAGCAGCAAACAATGTTTGAACCAATTGAGAATTTCCAAGTTGAATGGATAGACAAGAATGAAAATATTCTAGAAGTTACAATTGAATATACAGAAGAATTAAAAAGAAATATTTCATTAACAAATTTCATCAGACCTGACGGTTTACCATTCAAAAACTCTGATGGGATTTTTTTACAAAAGAAGCCAGATAATAATAATTTCAAATTGAGTGACCAAAATTATACTTGGGGATGTTCTGTTGTTAAATGTGAACTAGTGGATGGTTCTAACTATTTGTCAATTATTTTGGAAGCTAACTACTGGAATGATGTTGATGAATTACCAACAGAGTTTGATAGGATGATTTTGACTCCTTGTTCGGTTATAGAAAGTAGATCTTTGAGATCTATGGTCAATTTGTCTAACCCATTGATAAAAGAATTATTAATGGGTAAAAAACCATTGAATTATGATGTGCAAGAAAATGATCTAGATTCTTTACAAACTCATTCTAAAGAATTTTTCAACGACTCACAAAAGCAAGCAATTAAACATGTCTTGAAAGAACCAGTGACTTTATTACATGGACCACCAGGAACTGGTAAAACATCAACCATTTGTGAAACTATTTTACAAATTTTGTCTCAAAATGATCAAGGGAAACTACCGATTTTAGTTGTTGCACATTCCAATGTCGCAGTTGATCATATCACAGAATCTTTATTAAAATTACAAGATAAATTCCCTAAGTTGAACATGTTGAGAATTGTTGCGGATAAAAATGAAAGTTTATATAATGAAAATCATCATTTTGAAGATACATGTTTACATAAAAAAATTGTCAAGAATTTGTCACCTAAATTTTTAGAAATTAAAGATCGTATTGACAAAAATCAAGAAGTTGACCCTAAGGAAAGAATCCAATTTTACAAAGCTGTTTTCAAGAAAAGTACAGAATTAGTTAAAAATGCTAATGTGATTTTAACAACTACAGTTCGTGCAGGCGCACCTTTTATTAGAAATCTGGAAAAAATTCCAACGGTTATTATGGATGAAAGTACACAATCTTCAGAAACAACCAGTATAATCCCATTAAGTTTGAATGGTATCAATAAAGTTGTATTTGTTGGAGATGATAAACATTTGAATTCTGTTTCCGATATCGAGTATTTGAAAAGTTCATTATTTGAAAGGTTATTAAGACGCTCTAATGGAAGGATTAATATGTTGGATACTCAATATAGAATGCATCCTCAAATAAGTTACTTCCCAAGAAAATTTGTCTATGATTGGAAATTAAATGACGGTATTGAAGTTAATAATAACAAAACTGATGGATTGGATCCACTTTGTTTTATTGATTACGAGAATCAATGGGAAGTGAAAGAAGCCAGGGAAAAACAATTTGGAAGAATATTGAAAGATATTCATTCTTTCAAAAATCCATTTGAAGCTGGGTTGGTTATTGAACTTATCATGAATTTAAAAAATGATAAGAGTATTAACCTGAGTCAAATTAGTGTTATAACACCATATTCAGAACAAAGAAATTTGATTGCAAGTATGATTCAAGAAAATAAAGATATTAATGTTTCCAATGAATCAATAAAAGAAGAAATTGATACTGAATTAGATCCAACCAAGACACCAGCAGTTCAAACAATTTGTGGTATTAAAGTGAGTTCAATTGATGCATTTCAAGGTCGAGAAAGTGATGTTGTTATATTTTCATGTGTTCGAAGTAATAAGAGTCATGATATTGGATTTCTTCAAGATTTGAGAAGATTAAATGTTGCATTAACAAGAGCTAAAAATTGTTTATTAATTGTTGGGAATTCCAATTGTTTATACACCGAAAAACAAACGATTTGGAAAGAGTTTATTGAATATTTAGCTGAGTATGATTGTATTAAATCCATGGAAGAGTTTTGCGGTACTGCTGGTTGAATTAATGTTTTTAATTTTTTTTACACTACTGCGAATTTTTGGCATATAGATAATAAATAATAGCACATCGCATTTTTTTATAGAAGTTAATGTAAATTAGTTCAATGCGAATATCTCCAATGGAACTTGATCTATATACACCAGTAACTAACTCATTCATTGATTCATTAACTGTAAGTTTTATACGTCATTAGCTTCACCAGAACCAAAAAAGAATCTTTTACCATAATAATACCCATTAACTAACCCCATTGAAGTTAACACCACAGGCCAAACTTTCCCATGTTTTAAAGAGTTGAAAGTTGATCTTCCATTGACTAATAGATATAATGAACTCCAAGCAGTTATAAAACCAGAACCATCTTCAACATCACCTTCTTTAATAATCCAACCACCTAACGCCATGGTAGATGCGAAAAAAATAGAGTTAATTGGAGATGGACCAATTTTAACAGTTTGTAGTTGTTTAGTTAGTAGAGATTTTGAATGTTGTTGTTCAAGAACAATTTGTTTTGATAATAATGGTGTTGCTAATAAAGAAGTTGCAAAAGCCCATGGTAAGATGGGAGTTTTAGTTGATGAATAAATTTGTTGAGAAATTGATTCTGCTGGAGAGTTTGCTGGTGGGATTGAAGCCATATTGTTAGTGTGTAGTGTGTAGTGTGTAGTGATAGTGATAGAGGTCTGTGAGTATGAATGTTGACTGAAGAATGTAGCAACTTTAGATATTGGGAAAAATTCATGCATTTTATACAATTTTGCTTCTTTCAGATATCATTTACAGGAAAGCTAGTACTGTATATTAATTGATATTTGTATAAAGCTGAATAGATGAATGAGATGAGAAGACTACAAAATGAAATAAAATATAACCCATCCTTCAAATTAAATTAAACTAGTATACAATAACCATTTAACAGAAACCTTTTTTTAATAAAAAATCACCAAAAGTTCAAAAACTACACTTATGATCTTTCACCTCTTAATCTTCTAGCTAATTGGATATCTTTCTTTTGAATGGTAACTCTTTTAGCGTGGATAGCAGCCAAGTTGGTATCTTCAAATAAGGAGACTAAGTAAGCTTCAACGGATTCTTGTAAAGCACCGATAGCAGAAGATTGGAATCTTAAATCAGTTTTGAAATCTTGGGCAATTTCACGAACCAATCTTTGGAATGGTAATTTTCTAATCAATAATTCAGTGGATTTTTGGAATCTTCTGATTTCTCTTAAGGCAACGGTACCTGGTTTATATCTGTGTGGTTTTTTAACACCTCCGGTAGCTGGGGCGGATTTTCTGGCAGCTTTAGAAGCTAATTGTTTTCTTGGGGCTTTACCACCAGTGGATTTTCTTGCTGTTTGTTTAGTTCTGGCCATGATGACTTTACTTCAACTTGTTGATATTTCTAAGAAAGAAAATATTTTAATGAAAAAAATAGGGAGCTGGCAAGGTTTTTATAGTTTGCTGAGGGTGAGGTGACCTCTTGAGGGAGTTGTGCGTTTTGCTGCTTCTGTGGAATTTTTGGCGCTGTTTTTCTTCCAGTTTTTTGCAGTGTTTCCTCTCTAACTGTAGGCTGAGAACGTGCTGAAAGTTGCACTGGCAGGGGTAAAATTGAGTCTATGTGTAATTCTGAGTTCAGCCAATCAAAATGCGTAGTTTGTGTTTGATAATGAATGAGTGTGTTTTAATAGTAGGAAGAAGCTGTAAAATGGTGGTGTAGTAAATTAGACTATCGGAAGACATAATATCTAGTGCGATTGCTGAAATCCTCACTAGAAAACGACTGAAATCCACTTTTAAGTGAATTTGCCACCGAAAATTGTGCCAAAACAAACAGTGCTCAGAAATACACGACATGCTGCAATTTACGCTTGTTTAAAATTTTCTTTTGTTTGTGTTTATTTGCCACTTTTCCCTGAAAATTTGTTGTTGTTTGTTGTTGTTTGCATCACACAGTTCAAGTGTTCCAACTCTGTTATAAATACAGCGCGATTCCTCATTTTTCTGAAAAGCTCGTCTGTTTATCTTAGAATCATAATCAACTAAATTAATTTAAATATCAATCAACAATGTCCGGTAGAGGTAAAGGTGGAAAAGGTTTGGGAAAAGGTGGTGCTAAAAGACACAGAAAAGTCCTTAGAGACAACATCCAAGGTATCACTAAGCCAGCTATCAGAAGATTAGCAAGAAGAGGTGGTGTCAAACGTATCTCTGGTTTGATCTACGAAGAAGTCAGAAGTGTCTTGAAATCATTCTTGGAAAACGTTATCAGAGACGCTGTCACTTACACTGAACACGCTAAAAGAAAAACTGTTACTTCTTTAGATGTCGTTTACGCTTTGAAAAGACAAGGTCGTACCTTATATGGTTTCTAAGTCTAATTCTGTTTTTTCAAGAGGAAAATTGTACATTAATAGAATTCAATCAGGGTATGGGTGTATATTAGCTGCTTTCAAATGAGATGAAATTGTTTCAATTTATCGGTTGTAGTTTTACTAGTATTAATAATATCAAGCTGTTTGAGCAACTCAAGTTTCTTCAATTGCTGTTTCTCAGTAAATATAATAAAGAGCTGATCTGCAGCCATGGTTCTAACTCTAACTATATCATGGTTCAATAAATTAACAAGTCGTGTAAAGGCATCTTCATACCCACATTGTAAATACAGACATCTCATGATCTTGATACTAGCATCCAACCTATTGATATTACTCGTGGTCACTTGCAGATTATAAATCCGAGCATAAACACTTTTCACATTGAATCCATGAGGTATTGGTAAATTTAGTTCTAATAACCTGGCAACAAAATTCATCCCAACAACAACAGTTTTAACTACTCTCTGTTTAATAAATTCATTATCCTCTCGCTTAACTTCTGGTTTCAAATTACTGAAAATCATCAATAACAAGAAAATTTGGTCTTCATTATTCAATCCATCATAAAATTTCAGGAAATTGTTCAATGAACTGATAATCAAATCATCTGTCGATTTCAAGGCACCACTAGCAAAGCAGTACCCTTTCAAAAACTCCTTTGTAATGATTTTATCATTCATATAATACTGATGGAAAAATCTCAATAACTCTGCAAAATACTGGTCAATACTTAAATCTCTAACATTCATTTCAACATCTCTCAAGCGACACAATAAAGCAAACGCCTCTTTCCTTAAACTATCTATCGTTTCACTAGCAATTCTCAACAACCTTAATTCTATCATATCTCTGTACTCAACAAATTTTTCAAAATTGTTTTCAATACATTTAATAACCGACATTCTAACTTTACTACCAACATCACCTTGTTCAGATATACTATAATCATCTAACTGTTTTATAATACATTCAATTAATTTCTTTTTTTCTCCGCACTTTTCAATGGTTTTAGAAATAGAATCAATCATGGTGGATCTAATAACAGCATCAATTTCAATGTTTTCAATTAATTCAATAATTTCATGAGAATTGGCTGAATTTAGTAAATTCCCTATTGTGAATGCACAATTGTAATTGTTGTTCTTAATATAATAAGTCCATCTGTTGAAATACTCATCGGAAGCTGGAGCAAAATTCTGAGTTATTTCGTATAAAATCTCTGAAATTTCAGTGTTTTCAATTCTAATTATATTGAATAGATTTGTTATTTCATTTAAATTTGGTTCATACCCAACAGAAATTAACCCATTCAACAATTTCAAATATGAAATCATTTGAAACTTGGAAGCCTTATGATGATCAATTTTTTCATTTTCGAAAATTGGCAAGATTTTATTCAAATTTTTAGAACCTGATAATGGTAATAGTTCTGATAAACAATAGAAAACATTATATTTCAATGGAGCTGTTATAATTTCATCAATCACCAGATCCACATTGGTACCATCACATAGTTTCCTCAAAGTTTTACAACTTTGTTTACTCAACTCTTCATCATGATTGAAAACATTACCTTTGATGAAACTAATAAAATCATTTTTCAAAACTGGTAATATCTTTAAAATCTTGAAACTTATATCAAAATAACTTTTTTCAATTGATCCTAATTCAACATAATCCAATGTTTCAATTATTCTAATATTCTTACTATCATTTTCCTCGTTTGGAAATTTTTGTTTCCAAATTAAATTCCCATTTCTACCCAATAACTCTTGAATCGCAGCAGTACATGCACGTCTAATCATTATATCTTTATCAAAACAAACAACCAATAACAATTTCACCATCAATTGATAACATATATCAACATCAATGTCTTTATTGTATTTAAATAACGACCAACAAATAAAAGCACTTGAATCTCTTATATTGGAACCACTAATAAATGTCAGTTTTCTTTGTTGGAAAAACAACGTTATTGACAACATCTTGTTAATTAATTTAATAACAGATTCATTAATCAATTGCATTCGTAGTAACTCGGCAATGGTTAATAAATATGAATGTAATAAATCAGAATTAATTTCATCAATATTTGAATTTTCTAAAATTTTATTTGTTTCATCAATTATATCTAATATGACATCGATTTGGGTACATTCATCTAATTTATTAATTAATTTCCCAAATTTTCTCGCTATGATGTACCTGAAATCAGTATTGGAGTTATTCAAATTTGCAAAGAAAAAGTTTATAATTTCTTCACATTTGATCAATTGATTTGATTCTTCTTCAGGGTCGTCGGTTTCAATTAAATGATATTCAATTAATTTGGAGTAAATCTTGGTTATGATTTTAATGTCACCATTTTGTTTTTGAGATAGCAACTCAAAAAATGGATATTCAATCAATGAGAATTTAGAATCTTTTTGAAGACAAATGTTGATAACCAATAGGTATCCATTTGATACAACATCATTTTTGAAAATAATATCATGAAACAATCTGTCTCTTAATTGTTTACAATCAGTTCTCATTACCAATGATGCAAGTAATCTTGATCCCAATGGTTGGATTGGATCTGGTCTTTCTAAATATTTTAGCCCAATATCAAACAATTTTTCATGAACTTCGTCATCAAACAATTCAAGTTTGAATGGGACTAGTACCAAGACACAACACCAGCATAGTAGTAAATATTCTTCTTGCCAATCCAGCTGTCGATCATGTTGGAATCTGTTGAGAATTTGTGGTAGCACTTTTATATCAGTGTTTAAATAATTGATTAATTTTTTACCAGATACTAATTTACCAAACGTATAGAACACCTGTGGTACCCAATTTCTAGCCACTTGTGGGTCCTGAATATATGCATCTGCTAGTTTGTTGATGTAGGTAGATAGTTGCTTGTTGAGTAAATGTGGAGATGGTAAGAATTGATGGATATCTGCAAGTAGTGAATCTAATTGAAATCCATGTGTTAGCTGAGCATTAAATGAGATTTGATCGTGGATGTTTTTATGCAATTCACTGGATATCTTTGCTATCCTTGCCTCGTCAATCTCCATCTCCAATTGCACTGCGATCTGCTTGGAATCGATCAGTTTTACTTTTTTTTTACCTATAAAAATAGTGGAATTTTTTTTTGATCTAACAAAAATTCACATACAAAAAATCTCAGCTACAATTAATGCATGAATGAGTCTCTCATTAAATTGAACAAAATAACCAAACATTTTATTTGTACGCAATCCAAAAAAACAAAGCAAATAAAACACAAAACAAAAAAAAACATAAAATGCAAATAAACGTTGTATCTAAAATTAATATATACCCAATTAATATCCCAAAAAATAATATAGAATATAAAATACCAAGGACCCCAAAACTTAATCTTGGATTCCTTTCCATTCACCTTCTTCTTCCGTAGCAGTTGTAGTAGTAGTGGTAGTAGCTGGCTCTTCGGTAATCTCTTCATCAGCTTCTTCTTCTTCTTCAGCATCATCTTCCTCTAGTTTCTTTCTTGGTCTATTCTCATCTTCTGGAGGTGGAACAAACCACGGTATTTTACCTCTGTTGAAATCATTAATCACTAATTTCGCAATACCTTGTTCATCAGGTTCACCACCTTTCAATAATCTACCATGTTTTCTTGCTAAAATTTCAATGAATTCAGTGGCATTATTCCAACCTGAAATTTCATAAGTTCTTTCCAAATGTTGTCTTTTACATCTTTTCAAAACACCTGGAATGTATTGTTCCGCATGTTGAACATGTTCCACTCTAACAACACCTCTAAATAAAATATCTTCAGATGAATCTTTACTTGATGGAGGAACAATACCTGGACAATCAATCAAGAAGATTTTCTTCATTAATGTAATATATTGCCAAACTTTAGTTTCACCTGGAATTGGGGCAACAGTACAAACTTTCTTTCTTCTTAAAGTGTTAATGATACTGGATTTACCAGTGTTTGGGTATCCAATGAACCCAACTGAAATTTGTTTACGATCAGCATGTAATGATGAAAATTGACGTAATAGTTGAATCAAAGAACCTTTACCAAAAGAGTTGGTAATGGAAGCATGGAATGCTAAAGTTGGATAATCTTTGGATAAATGTTTAACCCAAGCAGCCTGTTTATAATAGTTAGTAATTGTTATCAAAGAGCCCTTTTCAATTCTTTTAGTGATTCACACGATTCCAAAAAAGACAATGACTGCTGTTCTTCCCAATAAAACTATATATACAAAAAAACAAAAAAATGTTAAAGTCTTTACTACGAACATCATCAATTAAATCCCACAAAATAAATTGTGGATTCTGAGTTCAACTCATAAGACCATCAGTTAATCCTACCGTTAAATTTCAGAACGAAACAACGGAACCAATATACTCAGAACGAGCAACCGGAAGGCGGACACAGTTATTCTTCCAAAGATGTAACAGACTAAAAACGTGAAGGTTAATTTGTATCAATTTATAAAAAAATTGAACAAAAAATATTTGTATAAAGTCCTGACAAAATCTTTGGTGTTGGTTAGAGAAAAAAACACAATCATTGTTTTGGGGTATCAATTGCAATCACACTAAAAAAAAGAAAATTGGTTAGAAAATAAACTAATTGAAATACTCACAGCAACCCAAGTTGGAACTAAATCACACTTATTCAAAACAAAAATCAAGTGTTTATGAGCAGCTTCTTTTTTAATATATTGTTCAACACTGGCACACCTTGTCCCCATTGGATCTCTTGCATCCAAGACATGGATAACCACGTCAGAAGAATCAATGACTTTATATAATTCATTCCAAATACGTTTAGATTGACCTTTATGGAAAATAGCTTCTTTAGCTTCTTCAGTCCAACCATCGGTATCAACATCACCCATTAAACCTAAAGTTGAGTCCAATTCAATTTTTTCTTGGAATTGAGTCGCTGCGTCATCTGTGGTTTGTGCCAATTCTTCTAAACTTGAAACTGCCACTCTTGGTCTTTTTCTTTGAGCCTTTGGACCAAAAGTTGATGAAAAACTTTCAGTTTCTAAAATATTACTTGTTGGGGATTCAGTAGAGTCCTTTTCTTCCAATAATGACATTGGTAATTTATTTCTTCTTAATAACACTTGATAAGAATCATGTTGTTTTTCACCCAAGGCCTGTCTGAAATGAGATAACGCATCTTGAGAAATAACCCTTGTGTTACCGAACCAACGACGATTAGGATCCACTCTGGCAGTTGGAGCAGCAGTGTCTTGTAACGCAGCAGCTTTTATTATCTCACCTTTCTTATTACGAATGGCTCTACCTTGCTTATACATGTTCAAATGTGCAACTTTTTTAGCATCTCTGTAGAAATTCTCACCTTTGACTCTCATATTGCTGTCTCTGTTGTCACCCTCACGTACACGACGTGTTTTCTCTTTCTTAGCAACACCCATTTTGATTCTTCTTTACGTTCCAAACTGCTTCAATGCTAAAACTTTGCTAGGAAAGTAGTTAAGTGAAGTTTGAAAAGTTTTTAAAAGCTGGTTAAAAAAAAATTTTTTTTTGTTACTGCACGAAAAAAGATATTTTTTTTAATTTCCGAGGGCGATGAGCCGGAATTGGAATTTTATTCTAATTCAGTTATTTTATTTAATTGATTGATTCAGATGGTATTCGAGGCTACAAGAAGGCAGTAGAATGATGCATTGTATTGAGTGACAGAGTCTATCAATGTTGATGCAAGAAAAAAATTCAAAAAACACTGGACAAAACATCGTTCAAACTATCATTATTCTTGGTTTTATACTCTTTAGGACCATCAGCCCTGATAGAATTGACTTTTCTTTGTTCAAATGTTCTTCTGATCTCAATATCTGTGTCCTTTTGTAATTCTCCCTTCTCAGCTTTCTTCTTCTGGATGTTCTTAATCATCTTGGATTTCTCAACGTTGGTGATAAATGCTTTATTCAATTTCTTAGATTGCTCGACTTCCATGTGTAATCTAGCCTCTCTAGATTCATGTTCCCTAGAGATTTGTTCAGTTAAGTCGGCCCATTTGAATCCAGATAAATATTTAACGTTCATTATATCATCATGATAATAATTTCCCTTTTTACCTCCCAAGATATTACCATTCAGAGTTTCCGCACAAGTCTTAGCATCTTTCTTCCTGATGAACTCGGCCCATCCTTCTTCATACATATCTTTCTTGTTACCCCCGTAACGGACTCTTTTCTTGTATTTCAATGAATCTTCTTTTTTCAAAAATAATCTATCAACTTCACCAAATCTTGATAATATCTGTCTCATTTTGGCTGGTTTCATATATGGTGGGATTTTCGATAGATAGACAACACCGGTTTTACCCTTTGGTTTTGATTTTGACTTTAGTTTGGCAAGTTTGGATTTTCTAAATAGTTCATTACGATTATCTTGTTCTTCTTTGGACTCACTGGATGAACTCTTTGTTTCTTTCATAGTTTCATCTTTATCTTTAAATTCTTCTTCCTGTTCATCTTCGTCATCGTCATCTTCTTGTTTATCAAACACATCAACTTTCTTCTTCTTACTCTTTGTTTCCATCAACTCATCTTCTTCATCTGAATCCAAATTTTGAGCATGTCCATAAAATTCTTCGTCACTGTCCAAATCATGTAGTTTCAAGTCAACTTTAGTTTGTTTCTGTTCTTCCTCGTCGTCACTATGGCCAATAAAACTGTCCATCTCGCTCTTTCTGCTGATCTTTCAACGACTAAACAATCTGTAGAAACATCAAAGCATTTTTTTAATTTATGCCTGTTGAAATTTTTTTACATAAGCGATGAGCTTGAACTACAACAATTGAATATGAATATGAATATAAATATGAATATGAATATGGCAAATTGACTATATGAAACTGGCATCCACTCTTTGAAGCATCTCATCTGGTAATTTGGACACTTTCAGCTCAACATCAGTGATAATCTCACCTTTTTGGAATTTATTTGTAGTCATTTCCACTGGTTGTAGTTCATGATCCAAAGCTTTACCATTAACCATCATGAAAAATGCCCTGTAGTACATAAGTGTGTTTAACAACTGTAAAAAACTGTTCAATGAAGTTAGTATGTTTTATTCACCATTGATCCTTTCTAGAATAACTTACAAAACAAAAGTTGAATTCACCAAACAACAAATTGTGACAAATTTGATATATGAAGTCAGATCTTGAAACACAGCATCATCACCGACGTCCATATCCTCACGAGCATATTGAAACCCATCTTTAATTGTGAAAACTTGGATGAATGCTGTCAAATGGAGAATTAATACAATGAATTGACCGGCTAATGAGAAGACATGACTTTTAAAAGCGGACCAAGTTGGGATAGTGGCAGCTTGTAAAGGTAAGCACACAGCACTAATGAAGAACTATTTGATCCAATGGTTAGCTTTAAAACAAATAAAAAAGAAGGAATCTTTGATAAAACGTATTTTTGACAATGTACATACCACTATAACAGAGAATGAATAAGCTAAAAAGCACACAGGCGGACGATTTTCAATATCATCAAATGGACTGGCACCAAACGCAAACAAATACTGTAATGTTAAAAACACAACATAACAATTCATACAAATATCTGCCATTTTGGAATTATAAAGTTTATTATTTGATTTAACAAAAGTGTTTGGACCAATTTGTGCCACTGTTTCTAAAGCGTCTCTTTCCATCTTCTTCTAGGATTCTTTGATCTATTAAAAAACAACAACAACAACAACTTCTATTGATTATAACTTCTATAATATTAAAGATGGACTTATTTTTTTGTGTAGTTTTTAGGAACTGGTGGGAACATTGGGTTTGTACCACTAGTTAAATTTTGATACAAGCTTCTTTCAATTTTACAAATCAAACTTTCTGAACGCACAACACCGTCTCTGACCCAAATACTCCATGCACCCATCATATTAGCCATCAAAACATCAGTAAACAATCTGTCTCCAATAACAACAACTTGTTCTGGCTTTTCACATATTTTATTCTCGATGAAATAGTTCATGATTTCCTCGTGACAGCCTGGCTTCTTCGTAGAGTGTCTCAAAACTTTAACACCTGTAGTCTGTTCAATAACTTGTGCCTGTTTATGGTTCGGATCATCATTAGTGCCAGCAGAGTTACTAACAATCAGTAATTTTGCATCTGGATAATTTTGACGTAGCGATTCCCAAGCTTGCTGTTGTTTCGTTAATACTGCTGATCTTTTCTTTTCTTTCTTCTTTGATTTTATCTAACATCATACTTTGTATTCTGGCCAGACTTTATCGTCATGAGCTTTAGCAAAACAGTTATCTTTGTCCAAGACAATAGCTTTGATTTCTGAGCTTGCCGGAAATTTGATAGGAATGGCAATTTTGTCGAACGAGGACACAACTTGGTGTGGCAAGCATAATGATGGATTGAATGCTAGTCGCAAGACGTTCAACGTGGCACTGACGTTCATTTTTCTGTTGCTCTTCTTGAAAAGTTGAAATGTTAAGATACATATTGGGAATTACATAGTTGAAGATTTTTCAAGATTGATAATTAAAATGGAAATTGAGAAATTACATTAAAAGCAAAAGGTTTTTGCTCAAAATTTGCTACCAGAAAACACTTCATATATACAGTAGTGACATACAAACACTCCACACTTGTTTCACAGATCCATTATCTTTGTTAATCACCATTTTATTAAGTCTTCATTATGCTGCCATCAATTGACGGTCAAATAATTTCTCAAAAAGTTGTCCTAAAACCATCATTTCGAGCCGTTTAAAAAAGATCCAAGCAGCTCTTCATCATCCAATATATCAAGTAGCCTTGTCTACCAACAAACTCTTTCAAAAACCGCCTCAAACAACTCTCAAAAACTCGCTTTTCTAATTCAAACAAGCAAAAGGTCACGTGACAGTTTTTTTTTTGTCTTCAATTTTTTTCTGAAGCTCGTCGATGAATTTTGGAAACTGGAATTAACGACAAATTTTTTGGTTCTTCTTGATTTGCTTATTGAAACGCGTGTTTAAACTATTCAGGAGCTTTCAGAGACTAGTCAGTTGTACTGGAGACACTGTTTTGCACTAATAAACTTTTTTAAACGACTGCAAAACTCATCAGAACAAGCATTATCATCACCAAAACGTGCAGAATTCTAGATACAATGAGCAGTATTAATACCCAGAAGAAACCAGCTAGACGGAATAATAATAACAATAACAAAGCCAAAAAGCAAGCAGGTAGTGTACAGAACAACAAACTGCTTTTCAAAACAAGTGATAGTTCAGACTCTGATGATGAATTCCAGTGTATCGTCTGTGCAAACAACATCAAATATGCAGCATTGTCTGAATGTAACCACAAGACATGCCACCGTTGTGCGTTCCGTCAAAGAGCTTTATATGAGAAGACGCAGTGTCTGGTGTGCAGAACCGAGAAGGAAAATATGGTGATAACTGAACAAATCGACAAAGAATATAATGATATTGATTTGAAAGATATCGTGGAAACTGATACGAAATATAAAGTTCAATTCACATCTTTTAAAGCTCGTGATGCCACTTTAAATCTTCTGATAAATGCGTGTCCCGATTGTCATGAGATTTTTGGTTCTTTCAGCAAATTAAGTGAACATGTTGTCACTCATGACAAACATTATTGTACATTATGTTCAACCAACAAAAAGGCATTCCCATATGAACTGAAATTATACAACTCAAAACAATTACAGAAGCATCAAAGTGTTGGGGATGAAGAAGGTTTCAATGGACACCCTCTATGTAAATTCTGTAGATCAAAAAGATTCTATTCAGAAGATGAATTGATGGTTCATTTAAGACAAAACCATGAAAAATGTCATGTTTGTGATCAAATAGACTCGTCAAATCCTCAATATTTTAAAAACTACAACTCGTTAGAGGAACACTTTAAAAGAGATCATTATATCTGTAATGTACAATCATGTTTAGACGAAAAATTTGTTGTCTTTGCTGATGATTTGGATTTACAAGCGCATATGTTAACTAAACATCCAGGTCTTGCTGGTAATGTTGTTGGTACATCATCATTTAACAATTCAAATGGAAAAAAATCACAATTCCGTTCTCAATTATCAACTTTCCGTCCTGTTTCAAACGGTGGGACATCTTCTAATAACAACAACAACAACAATAATAATTCTCAAGATTTAGAAGTTAAAAAACTACGTTTAGAGGAAAGAGCACGTCATTATCTAAATTATGATCAAGATTTAATGGAGCAATTCAAGAAAACCAACAAAGACTATAAATATGATAAATTAACAGAACAACAAGTTATAAATTCCTATGAAAACATTTTCAAGCAAAACACAGAAGATGAAATATACTTATTGATTCATGACCTAGCAGAGATATTCCCCAAAAACTCAAAGAAAAATCAAGAATTATCAAAACTAGTTACTAAACATGAAAATGCTGCTAAGCATGAAGAAAATTTCCCAGCATTACCAGGTTCATCATCATCAGTTAATGTTTATGGATCAAGTTGGGGTTCACAACACACCACTAAAAATGCACCAGCTAAAAAAACATTTGATGATAAATTCCCAGCATTACCAACCCCATCATCATCATATACACCTGTTAAAACCACAGTTCAATATAAATCATTTGCAAATTTACAACCTGCACCATCAACCAAAGTTCAAATTAATAGAGGACCTACTGCATCACCCAATTATACACCAAATTATTTATCAAATAGATCAGTTCCAAAACCTAAACCGTCTAATGTCAAAATCAATGAAGAATTATTTCCTGCGTTACCAACATTACCAAAGATAAAAGTCATTCCAAGAGTAAATCCTATTCCTGCTGGTAATGGTGTATGGTCAACACCATCAACTGTTGGTACACAGTCGAATGCAAATAGTTCTACGGATTCATTTGATTTATCATCAATTGATGATTCTTTACCAACTAATGGTAAAAATAAAAACAAGAAAAAGAAGAAAATCGTTTTGTATAAATCTGGTGCTTATTAAAAGAAAAGTCATGGTTACAAATAGATAAAAAATTATATTCTTCATTAATCTCATTGTATTTCGTGTAGGATTGTTCATTTGGCTTAATTCAATAATTAAACTAAGTTTTATCGTAATGGCAACAAACTTTGTTCAACAAGATGCAATTAAACTAAGTTTTATCGTAATGGCAACAAACTTTGTTCAACAAGATGTTGTCTGCATAATGGACATTCCGGATGTTCACGACTCCAATCTAACACACAATCCCAACAAAAAACATGACCACAAGGTGCACATGTTGGATTTATCATATAAGATAGACATAACACACATTTTCTTGAATTTTCAGGGATATATTCCAGGACTTTTGGATTTGATAAATCAATGTCCCTGGTGTCATCGGGTTTAGGGATCTTATATATTTTTCCATCATTTTGTTGTGTTTGTTGTTCTTTTTCTTCATCTTTTTCTTGTTGTAACTTTTTGAAAACTTGAAACAATTTAATTGATAATTGTAATAATATTGTTGCTCCTAAGAATTCGTATCCACCATTTGAAGGTCTATTATTTTTATCAACTCGATGACCAAAAGCGTATCTTAATCCAAAAATACGTTTACTTAACTGATAATAGGTTCCGGTTAAATAAAAAAATGCTAAATGAACGTTCATCAAAGAATCTAAAACAGTTGAATAGGATAATTGTGATAAAAACTTTTTGATGAGTGATTGGTTTTTCGTTTTGTTCTTCCTTTCATCATCATCATCATCGCCATTGTTGTAAGGAAAATATCTCCTCAGTAACTTTGTTATCAAATATGGTAATATAGCATAGGAAGTTAAAAACCCCAGTCTTCTCTAAAAATCAGTTATTATCAAATATGATTCCCTAATAGAAATTGATCTCCATACTTTCCAATTGGGTATTCTTCTCCCATCTCTACTGACATAAATCAAATCAGTATATTCTTCACCCAAACTTCTTGACCCAATCAACGTTGTCAAACCCAAGTACAATGCTTTTGCAAGCACTGCTATCTCCTCTGGATGAGTATGAACAAACCTCTGTGTTGTTACCACTTGGAGTGCGTCTTGAAGTTTGACCTTGAACACTGATTCAAAATAAGAGTCTTTTTGATGTGCTCTGACTGTTAAACAGAAAAAAAAAAGGTTAGTTTTGCTGACAATTTCCGCCAAAATCTACATAGATTTACCTATTGTTGGAGCGTCTGCAAAGGGCAAGAGCTGCTCTTCTGGCCTTCTGTCTGTTGTTTCTGCCATTTCCGATTGTTGTTGATGTTAGAAGTATTTGGTGAATTTTTTTGTGAATTTTCGTGTTTTTCAACCATTTGAATTTTCCCTCACTATGTTCACTCACTACAAGATAAAATTGAATTAAATTACATATGAATTAAAATTGTGTGTTTCTATCTCTGAATGTCACTGCCTTTGGTGCTCCATTCCAGAACTGTTCAAATTAACAGAGTTGGCCGAGTTGGCTGAATTAGCAAGATCAGAATTTTGATCAACAATGTTATAAATAACATCAACCAAGAACTGACCATCATGTTTAGGGAAACTGCCCAATTGAAACTCAGTCAGTAAATCGTCTCTATTAGTTTCACTTGAGTCAGATGGAAAATCATTCAGTGCATTTGTTGGTAACAACCACTCTTCAAATTTCATCCCTGTGTCTTGTAAAGCTTGCCGATCTAAGAAAAAATCCGGTAGGTTATATTGCGAGGAACCATTGTTTGTTTGATTGTTGAGAGATGTGCTGGGGATTTGATGATTGGGAGCATCATATTGCTGGAATTGTGATGCTTGATTGAAAGCGTATTGATTTGACATAGGATTAGCATTCATTGATGTAAATTGTGCTGGTGTTGGATTATTGTTAGCATTGCTGGGATTGGGATTGTTTCCATTGGCTTCGTTATTATTATTATTATTATTATTATTGACCGGACCTTGATCAATATCCTGAGTTATGAGATCAATGATCTTGGAAGCTTCTAGCATATCTTGTAAGATATCAGCATAACGTTTAAAAGATTCATCAACTTCACCATAATATTTCAAAATATTTATAGCTGAATTCATTGCATTTAACCAATAATTCAAACTATTATCATTCATTAAGTCAACCACATCTTCATGAGTAAAAATATCATCATCAATATGTTTTGCTTTCAAGATTAACACCATTCCAACAATTAAACCTGAATGGAAAGTACAAACAATCAAGAAAAATGGTTTTAGAGGTTGAATGTCTTTTAAGAAAAAATATTCAACTAATTTAATAACCAATAACGAAGATTTCCCACATGATTGATAAAAACTCAAAATTTTTAAGTACTTGTCACAATTAGTAACTTCATTTTCTTTAGGCTTGAGAAACTTCAGCTTCTTTAAAAGAACAAAATGGAAAAATGGTCTTGATAATACAATGACACCACATAAATGACATAAATACACCAGTAGAGTTGAATGATGGTTTTGATTTGTATTCAATGCTTGAACCTCGGAATTTGAAACAAATGCTTTCCCCATGGTACTATTAACAGTTGAATTTTTCAATTCAATAGCTAGTTTATTAGCCAATCTCCAATTAACAGTTGGATTGAAAAAAACATTTTTCAAGATCTTACCAATAAGGATACAACTGTTGAGCATTTCTTGTTGTGTATCATCCAAAGTTGATAATGAAGCTTTATCATCCCAATCTTGATCATTAATTGTTAAACACTGTCCCAAATGAACTGCTGAGATTCTATCCAAGATGTACAGACTTCTAAAAAGTTTTCTTCTATGAAGAATGTAACTTGGATCATTAAATGAATCATTGATATATTTTCTATGCATTCCTAAAGAATAAGCATTTCTTATAGCTGTACCTAATTTCATCCATGAGGTGCTTCTTTTCCCATTATTTTGATAATAGAAAGACAATAACAAATTTGCCTCCACAAGCCATATTCCTGCGTCTTCTTTTGTATTGAATAATAAAGTTTGAGCACTTGATAAGAATCTTTGTGGTGGGATAAAATATTCTTTTGGGAATGGGAATATATTTCTTTTAATTTCAGCTTCTGCAAAGACAGAACCAATACCCATAAGCAATGACATCACACAAAGATCTGGATTTGGAATGAACATTGATTTTTCTTTCATGTCATGAATTTTGGCAAACCAAACATCTAATTTATCATCATCATAAACATAAACAACGTCATTTATATTGGTTTTAAACAATTGTAATAAATGTTTTGCATATTGGGTATCTGGTAATCCAACAATTTCACCATTTAGGTCTTCCTTCTCGGTATCAAAAAGGTTAAAACGATCATTTTCAGTAGTGAAGTTTGATGTACCTAAAACTCTTTGATAGACTTTTCTGCATTGTAACAAGAATGATAAAGCTGAACTTTCACCAATGTACCTTAAGTTACCTTCTTTGTCGTACAGAAGTCTTGAGTTGCGTCCATTATCGACAGCAGACACGGACTCATCGTGATGGGTATCGTCCAAGTTTACTGGGTCTGTCGGGAAATTGAGTAAAGGTTGTAAAGTTGCTGGAATGTGATTGACCGAGACCTGTTGTTTTGAACGTGAAGCTGCTTTCATAGCGGGGTTGTTGTGTGTTGTGATGCTTGGGATGCTGGAAGACGGTGTTGACTCGAAGTCAGTGCTATTGAATTGGCTACTACTGGAATTACCTCCGCCAGCAGCAGCTTTCTCAGCTAGTTCCTGTGTCTGTTTCTCTAGCTTTCGACGTTCAATCTCTTTCTTCGAAGGTCTGAACAGACGTTTGTCGATAGCAGTGTAAGTACACTCGAGAGACTTGCGTAGACACGTCTCACATGGAGTGATACCATTACAACGCTGTTTTCTCTTTTTGCACTGGTCACACGCCTGTGCAACTTTCTTTCTGAGCTCTGGGGCAATGATTCTCTGTTTCTTCTTTCTGATGGGCTGCTCCATAGCGAGTGGTAGTGTGTTCGATAGTCGTATGTAGCTGTGACTCGTGAGTGTTGTTGTTGTTGTTGTTGTTGTTGCTGTTGAGTCGAAAGAAATATTAAAATTGTCTGAAATTTCATCTTTCCAAATTATTTTGATCGTGATCAGTTAATTTTGTTTCATTTGATTATGAAGGTGTTATGTACAGATAATGATGAGAATCGTTTATTATGTTGTAGTGCTTTGAATGAAGAAAAGCAGCTACAGTTCTATTTACTGATTTTCGGCAGCTTGCTAGGCTCAGTGGGTAGTGGTGCTTCTTTGAAATATCCACACATCAGAGCCTTCTCTGTGCTCCATCTCACTGCTGGATTCATCTCGGTTAGACCAATCATCAGGTCCAGTGCTCCCTCTGTAGCTGCAATGAATCTGTTTCTCAACTCTTGTCTCGTTGGATATGGGTAAATTTTGATGTTATCGTACCCACTCAAACTTGTCACATTGGGCCATGTCTCTTCTGTAGGTGTCCCCAGAGCTTTAAAAGTCACATCCAATTGATCAAGGTCGTCTCTTCCCGGTAGGTAAGGCACACGCAGCATCAGCTCTGCAAATATAATCCCAACTGCCCAGGTATCTACTGCCTCAGTATAATGTTTTGCCTTGAACAACAATTCTGGAGCTCTATACCATCTAGTGACAACATTATATGTCAAGTCTTCATTTGGTGCTCCCAGGGACCGTGCTAACCCAAAATCAGCGATTTTGAGCTGTCCATCTGGTGCTAACAGTAAATTATTTGGTTTTAAATCTCTATGAAGAATGAAGTTTCTATGACAATGATGCACACCTCGCAATGTCATCAACATCCATGACTTCACATCAGCGGGACTGAACAACAAGTTACGATCTTTGATTATCATCTCGAGATCTGCTGGTAAGAACTCCAGCACCAAATTCAGCGAGTCGTCAGCTGAAAAAACATCGACCAATTCAATCACGTTCACATGGATCAGTTCTTGCAAGTACTTCACTTCTCTAATAGCACTCATATCCAATCCGTCTTTGAACTGTCCTGCTTTAATCTCCTTGATGGCCACGTCTCTGCCTGATTCAATTTGTTTACCTAGATACACCACGGCATAAGTACCTTCACCAACTCGTTTGTTTTTGGAGTAGCGTTCCATTTTCCACTCTCTTCTCTTCTACTCTATCAGCAATGATCCAACCTGAACCAACCAAGACTGAACAGTTTTTCAATGTATGATATGTACTAACACTGAAAACTCGATTTTCCACTGTATAAAGAGAGAGAGAGAAAAAATATTTTTGTTACATTGAGACAAAATTTGCCCGATTTGTTGCTTAAAATGTTTGGTTTAAGACGGTCTTTAGTGACTCGTTTGAGTGTCACAAATGCGTATAAACCACTGGGTTTCATAATGCCAAAAAGATTTGCTTCAGATGCTCCTGAATTTGAAGAACTACATCCAACTTTGTTGAAAAGAGCACAATTATTATCAGTCAATTTCACTAGTTTCCAAGAACGTATGTCTGCTGGTGAAGTTTTATCTCCACAAGATGCTAAAGAATATTCCAAACTGTCCATGGTCTGTGAAGTTTTCAGAGATTATTTAACACAATTGATCAATTACAAAGAACTAGAAAATTTACTTCAAGATGATTCATTAGCACAAGATGCTCAACAAGAACTTGAATCCATTGTTCCTGAGTTAGCTAAAACTGCACAGAAACTAAAAATGAGACTGTTGCCTCAACACGAGTTTGCTGATAAACCTGCAATGTTGGAATTAAGACCAGGTATTGGTGGAACTGAAGCTATGATCTTTTGTGAAGATTTGCTTAATATGTATATTGGGTATGCAGACTATCATCATTGGAGGCACACAATCGTGTCCAAGACATTAAACACACAGGGAAATGGAATAACAGAAGCCATCTTAACCATTAATGAACCAGGAAGTTATGATAAATTAAGATTTGAAGCTGGTGTTCATCGTGTTCAACGTGTTCCGGAAACAGAAACAAAGGGGAGAATCCAAACTTCTACTGCTGGTGTGGTGGTGCTACCTTATATGGGTGAAAATAAAGATGACAATGCTGATGAAAGATCGTTTGCTCCAGGTGAAGTTAGAATTGATATCATGAGATCAAGTGGGAAAGGTGGACAACATGTTAACACCACCGATTCTGCGGTGAGATTAACACATATACCCACCGGTATCACTGTCTCGATGCAAGATGAACGTTCTCAGCATAAGAATAAAGCTAAAGCGTATATGATTTTAAGAAGTAGAATTGCAGAGAAAGAACGTCTTGAAAAAGAAGCTAAAGAGAGGAAATTAAGAACAGATCAAGTCAGTACCACGGATAGATCTGATAAAATTAGAACATACAATTTTGCTCAAAACAGAATCACTGATCATAGATGTGGATTCACTTCCTACGACGTGGATGGTGTCAAAAGTGGTGAGAAATTGGACAATATTATCGATGCTTTGGCCGAGCAAGATGCTGCTTTCAAAGCTGAACAGCTGCTTAGAGAACTGGAGGAGGCCAACTAACGGAGACTTAGTTATATAGAGAGATGTATATAGAAAATATTAACGCATGTAATCATAGAATACCAAAGCTCATCTCCATTGTTATATAAAGTACCAAAAAAAAAATATTTTGATTAATTAACGAATATATAGATAAACTTCACAGACCATTCACGAGATGGAGTCAGATATCCTCTACAGATCCAGGAGGTCAGTGAAAGTCGGTCAATTGGAACGCTACACCATCATATACGAACCAGAAGACCAGCTCACAGATATATCTAATATCACACTGGATTCACTATGGCTAAAAGTTAAAAATATTGAACCTATCCCACTAAGAGCCGCGTTTCTTATGGGGCCATACATCTTGTATGTCGATGTACGAACAGAAGATTTTGATCATAATAAAACCACGTTTGTCACGGCAGATCAACCAAGTTTTGATCCAAATTTGAACCCTGGGAAGTCTTTTATAAAAGAATTATCATTACACACGATAAAGCAAAAATATGTCTGGATAGTTGATGTTATAAGTCAAGTGATTTTCAATCCTACAACGGAAGTAGGGTTTGAACTCCTAGTGACGTCCACTCAAGATGCATTGGATTTGAAATGCTCGAAATTGGGAAGTTTGAATAAGAACATTGTGGTGAATAGAAGAGATACTTTGGATTTATGGAATTTACCAAAACCTGTACCCAATAAACCTGTGCATTTGGTGTTTTTAAGTCATGGATTGCATAGTAATACTGGTGCAGATATGTTTTACATCAAAGATGAATTGGATAAATTGGCCTCAAAGCATAATGAAAATATCATTGTTCGTGGATTCCATGGGAATGTTTGTCGTACTGAGAAAGGTGTGAAATTTTTAGGGAAACAAGCTGCTGAGTATTTGGTATCTGAATTGTACTCGGAAAGTTTAACCAAAATTTCATTCATTGGACATTCCCTTGGTGGATTAATTCAAACTTTCATGATCGCCTACATTGAAGTTAACTATCCATGGTTTTTCGAAAAAATTCAACCTGTTAATTTCATCACTTTGGCATCACCATTATTAGGTATTGTCACTGATAACCCTGCGTATGTGAAACTAGCTTTAGCTGCTGGTATGGTTGGTAGAACTGGGCAAGATTTAGGGCTAGAAGGTATTGAAGGGGAAGAACCACTTTTAAAGCTTCTACCCACAGGACCAACACACAAGATTTTGAAAAAATTCAAGAATAGAACTGTTTATGCCAATGCCATTAATGATGGTATTGTTCCTTTATATTCATCAGCGTTGCTATATATGGACTGGAAAGCATTGTCAAAGGTAAGTAAAAATATCGTTGATGAAACAGCTAAAAATACAAATCAAACTGATAAGATACCTAATTATTTGGTGAATGATTTACCAAAGGCTAACGATGATATGATTTCTAAGATGACTCAAACAATTGTGAATCCTTTCCAAAAAGCTATAAGTTTATTGGGACCCAGTATTCAGTCTCAATACACCAGATTTCAAACTGCAAGCACCACCCAACAAAACAAAGATACTGATGATGAAAATGATTTTTCAATGTTTCCCAAATCCTCGATTGTTGAATCAGCAGCCTCAGTTTTGATACCACCATTACCACCAATTAAATACCTCACTGATCCAAACTCAAGAGAAGATGTGATTATCCATGATAAAATATACACTCCAGAGACTATACCACCACTCAAACCTAAAAAAAGAACCTTTATACAAAATCTTGATCCAATTGCCAAATTTGAAGAACTTGAAGAAGAAATAGCTCGTGAATGGCATCGAGGAATGAAATGGAGGAAAATCCTAGTTAAATTACAACCAGATGCACATAATAACGTTTTTGTTAGAAGAAGATTTGCTAATGCTTATGGATGGAAAGTTGTTGATCATTTATTAACACATTTTATTGATGATTATGATATGAATGCAGATGCTGATGTTGTGGATGTTGATACTAATACTTCAGAATTGACTAATGGTGGCGAGGAAGAAGAGCAGCAAAATATAGAGTATGATGATAAATGGGTTAATAGTCAGTATAAAGAAAGTTTATTTGATGTTGGTCCAACAGGAATGATTTCGAATTTTAGTGAAGTTTTAGAAAAATTGAAGAATTGGAATGTTGGAAATAGTAATGATCATTCATCTGTTGATGAAGCGGAAATTGAAAAAGAAATTAGAGAAATTGAAGAGAGTTATACTCAAAATGGGTTTTTCATTTAACTAAATTCATGTATGCATTTATTTATTCCTTTATTTATTTAATTTGATTTCAAACGTAGTAATACATCCATTAAATCTCCGTCACTTAAATATCTCAACTGGAAAGCCTCTCTTAGTTTCCCAAAATTTGAAGATTTGGCAAATTGTGAAACTGTTTGATATGAACCAAAATCTTGAATCTGATCATTTGTTAAATTCATAACTTGGAAGCATTCAATAATTTTAAAATAATTTGGGAAATTTCTTGGTAGTAATAATCTATCCATTATGGTCAAATAATCAACTTCTAATTGTTTAATACCTTTTCTACTAAAATTATTTGCTTTAATGATGTTGTTTAAAAAATGTTCGGTTAATGAATTGGAAATGTTGTTTTTCACTAAAATAATATCGTTTTGTGGTAAGACTCTTGTGATAAAACTGATCATTTCATTCAACACTGAAATCAAATTTGATAATTCTGCAGAAATGACAAAATTCTCATTTCCTTGCTCTGTAATGTTCCAAGTATTTAAATTATCATAATTTCTTAACAGCTCTTGAATGATTCTATTGAAAAACAAATGGATCAAGTTGAACGATTTATCAGTTGATGTGTTATACCCTTTAATTGTTTGGCTGAACAACGATGAAGCTTTAACATTTGATACATCGTTATATAAAATGTTTAATTTATTGAAAATTATGTCTTGATCATAACAATTCAGGAAGTCCATGGTAAACTTACAAGAACAATAAATTCTTAATATTCTTTCTAAGCCATTGACACCACTAATATCAATATCAACATGTTTGGCCCCAGGTAGCAAACTCTTGGTTTTCTTGAAAAGTTCATTGAATGCGTCATAACCATCATCTAATCTTTGTAAATAAGATTCTAAAAATCTTAAATAGATTCTTGCAAAAAAATTCAATTTAAATTTCTGCAAATGTTTATTTGAATCATAGATTGGTTCAAACAAAATTACAAAATTTTTAGTTATATTTTCAAATAAGTATTTCAATTTAACTGATGAAATTGTTGGTTTCAATTCTGTTGCATCAACTGAAGTATAATCAATATTGAAAACTGTTGGTGAATTTATGATTGAATCTGCATTTGTGAAGTTCAATTTGACTTCTAATGATAGCCATATATTTAATTCGTTGTATTCAAAATAATCAAATAATCCTGGCCATGTGACAATGTTCTCATCATCAAATGGATTGTAATAAAATTCATAGACTAATGATTTATCAAATTTGATAGTTTCACGGATTAAATGGATTAGCAAGTGTTTTGATTCATCTTTTGTGTCTAAATCTTGTTTGATTAAAGATAGTGACTCTTCAATTTTGGCTCTAATAGTTGGTAAAATTGATGTAATGTATTCATTGTACGCAAATCTTGATCTTCCGTAATTTGTAGTTTCTAAATTGAAGAATTTATTAATTTTAACCAAATGATTTGCTAAGTATTTACTTGTGTACTCAAAAAACAACTCAGGCTTATCAACACTGTTTGTATCTCTTTGAGAATTGAAATGATAATCAAAACTGATAATGAAACTGTCCGATATTTGCTTAAATGGCCATAAAAAATCTGGGTAACTTGGTTGTTGAAACATTAGTGACTGTAAATTAACCAAATCAGTAAATGCATCTTTCAACTCTAAGCTTGGAATCGCAGATTTGATCCATTTAGAACTACCCAATGATTCCTTGAATCTTTCTAATAAGACAGGTTGTAAAGATCGTATTTTATCATCAAATTTGTCTTCTAAAAGACTACCACGAGTGATTTGGTCTCTTGTGTCTCGTAACTCTTTGAAATCAAAAAATTCAAACGATTCGATGGTCTCCAACAATTTGTCATTCTTCTCTTGTTCCCTTTGATCAATCAATATTTGTTCACGTTGAAGAAGTAAAGATTTGAAACGATTGAATATTGGTAAGTCACCGTACTGCTCAATTAATTCATTCACAATGGCAATATCATCTTGATCTAAAGCAGCTTGTAACTTGTTTGAAATGACTTCCACGTCTTTGTTGTTTGAAGTTTCTTTAGTTTTAGATTTCTCAATTGATGAGTGCAATTCATTGCGTTTTGCTTCCAACTCTTGAATTTTCTCGTTGACCACTGCCACGTCTGTTGGATTGGCTGCCCAATCATCCAGAAATGTCATTCTTTCTTCCTATCTTTCTGATCTTCAATTTTGTTTCAGTTGTTAACAACAAACTTCAAATGTTGATAATTTTTTTTTTTTTTGAAGTAGCAAACTTGAGTTTCTTCAACAACAGGAAACATTGTGAGATTGAGTGAATTGAACACTTGGTTGACTTACAGAGTACAGCAGAATTGAAGAGAAGAATAGAAGAAAACATGTCACTCGAAAGACCAGTCGAATTACAGGATTTTGAAGTCAGTTTGAAAGACGTTACTGATGACCAATTGTACCAATTGAAGGACGAGCTGCAACTGAAACTGGCTAAATTGACCAAGAGTAACCAGAAACTTAACCAATTGATCACGCAAGGACATATGGACACTTCAGATGACGAGTCAGATGATGGAGACGGCGATGAGTATGTTGCAGTCACTTCTGATGATAAAGATTTATACCATGAAATAATTGAAGAGAACTGCATTGTTGCTAGTAACCAAGAGAGTAGAATTGGGTTGTTGGAAAAGGAGCTGGCTGCTAGAGGTTTATCATTAGAGAAGAAGTCTACTGCTGCTGAAGCTGGTGAAGCTGATGAAGCTGCTGGTACTGAAGAAAGTTCATCTGGTCGAAATGCTGATGCTCAATCCCACAGAATCACTATTGATACAGACAATACTTCTGGAGATGTGAATGCTCCAAACTCTATTTTGCTATAATCAACGGTGGACATTGTTTGTTGAAGAGTTGATGAGATTTTTTTTTCGAGGTTCTGTTTTTGTGTCATTTCACTTGATTGCTCTTCATCTCAAAATTTAAAATACGTTCAACACAGTGCAGATGATGTTTCAGAACATTGCCGGTCTTTTACATGATGTTGTTATACACCTCATATTTGTTACTGCTCCCGTTTTTGGTGGTGTCCATGTTTCTTGAATTTGATGCTTTACCAATACGAATGAAGGATTTGAAAAAAGACGAGTCTTTCAGGCCACAATATGATTGTTTGAGATATACTTTCCCGCTGAAGGAGCTTATTGTTGTTGATTTTGACTGTGGTGAATATGTATCCAATCAGTACTTGAACTTGTTGATTGAAGACCAAGAAGGTAATTTAATTAGAGAGAAACAGGACATTAAAGATGATAAATTCCAAGTTGTGTTCAAACCTTTCAAGACCACTGTTGCTGATATATGTCTCATAAATCTAAGAAGAGATGCGTCGTGGTGGAAAAAGGAGAATGGTGTGGTACGACATGTGAAGTTCAATATTGATTTTTATGGGTCCAAACCGAAACATGATTATAGTGAGGTGAAAGCTACAAGAGACTTGGTACATACCACACATTCCACTTTACAGAATGAGATCGAACCACAGGTGTCTTTCCTAACGAAACAATTGAATTTTCTTATCAAAAGAGAGTATGAGCTACGGAATTTGAATGAGTCTGTGTACGACAAGTTGTTAATTCTGGGTATTTTGATTTCAATTTTTGTTATTTTTGGCCAGTTGTTTGCCTACTACAAGATCAGACAGTACTCTACACGTTGGTTTAATTAGTTTCTCAGTATCAGAAGTTGTTTCTATTCCATTTGACAATTTTTGTAGATTTCTTCATCTCTCTCTATACACACAATTTTTCACTTGTTAGAAGAGAAAAAAAATTTCCTTATAAAGAAAAAATTTATTTCACTACAAAATACATAGAAACCAACCAATTTGTCCACTCAGAAAATGATATTGTCCGTCACTGAAAGATCCTATCTATACGACTCACTGAAATCCACGCCTCCAATAAGGCCGGACGGGAGAAGCAACAAGCAGTTCAGACCGATCGAGGCTCAGATTGGGTTCTTGCAAAACTCTAATGGATCTGCTAAAGTTTCACTAAGTGATGGTTCCGAATGTATAGTCAGTGTCAAGGCCAAAGTTGTTGAGAAGACCAACGTTGATTCTTTAGTCAATGTTGATGTTGAAGTCGCTGGTGAAAGAGACGATTCCATCTTTATTTCCAATTTGTCGTCCACTTTGCAATCTTTATACTCAAAACATATTTCACCAGATGCCTTGAGTTTAACTTCAAAATTCACTTTCCAATTAACAGTGGATGCTTTGGTAACTGCTAATTTTTCACATCCATTGACATTGATTTCATTTGCCTCATACTTGGCGTTACAAACAACTTATTTACCAAAATTGGTGTCTAGCGTTAACGATAAAGATATTGAAGAATTACCAACTTTCCATGAACTAGATTTAAATAGACTTGATGTTGATATCCCAATCGTCTTTACTGTTGCCATCGTCAGTAACAACTACATTTTAGACCCAAACATCCAAGAGATGGAAGTCTCTGATAATGGATTGATTATCGGTTGGTTAGATGATAAACCAATTTCACCAATTGAAAATATTAAATTGAATGAAAATAATACAACCAGTATAAAACCTCATTTGGTTTTGAAATCTTTGGAGTTGGTTAAAAGTATTGCTCCGGATGTCATCAACTCACTGAATGTGACTGCAGCTGAAGCTGAAGAAGAGTTTTAATGACGTCAAAAAGTTCAAAATATTGAAATTATTGGTTTTGTGATTTATACAAAAATTTGATGTAGATTTTTTTTTTTATTGGTTTGGCTTTTTTTGGTTGATGTGTGCATTTGAAAGAAGTTCAGTACGGCTCCACTGTGCTTGAAAAGGATGACTTTAGGTCGTCTAATACAGTTGTTTTTCTTTATTGTTTTTTGTTTAGCCCATGAAAATAAACACAATTATGCACCTTATCCAGTCATATGTCCTTCAAACGTGACTTTTGTTAGAGATGGTTATACATTGAATGAAAAAGAACACGAATATATTGTTAAAAGACAAGAACGAACCCAACTTCATTTATACAAATTTTTGAAAAGATTGAATATTGATGGATTTGATGCCAAAATTTTCTTTTTAACTAGTTTGAAACCAGTCAATATTGGAATAGCATTTTCTGGTGGTGGTTATAGATCTTTTTTAAATGGTGCTGGTGCCTTGGCTGCGTTTGATAATCGGTCATTGAACAGTACTAAAGTCGGTCATTTGGGTGGGTTATTACAATCAACTTCTTATATTAGTTCAATCAGTGGAGGTTCATGGATTGTAATGTCTACTGTTTTAAGTGATTTTAGTCCAATTCTGTTGTTGAAAAAAGAATGGGATATTTCTGAACCATTGTTAGAAGGAGTTCTGGATTTGAAACAAGTTGGAGTTTCGAGACAAGATGTTCAAGTTTTAGGTGAAGAATTCCGTGATGATGAAGATGATGATTTTTATACCAAGTTGAAAAACACCGTGAGGAAAAGAGAGTACAATGAGTTTCAAGTGGATGATAACTGGTTCGATCAATATGAAATTGATAATGAGGAAGATGAAGAGAGAAAATTCACTAAAAGAGATTTTATCACTAAACCTCAAACTATGGAAGATTGGTATGAAAATTTTAAAACTTTCTTCAAAGACATTTTTAAGAAGAAAGATGAACATTCAAATCCAAAATCTATATTGGACAGATTTGAATTCTCGTCCAATGAGTTCTCATTGAAAATGATCAAGAAACTGTTTGATTTTTATAAAAATTTACATGTTGAAGTTCGTGGTAAAAAACTTGCTGGATTTCAAATTTCTTTCACTGATTACTGGGGTAGAGCATTATCAAGAAAGATATTTCCAAAGAATTCAAGATCAACAACAAAGAAATTTTCAGATGTTATTTCATTGCCTTCTTTCAAAAATTATGAGCAACCTTTCCCAATTATTTTATCAAATTTAAGAAATCCAGGTGTTGGTAAAGATAGTGTTAATTCTACAATTTTTGAATTCACACCTTTTGAATTTGGTTCATGGGACTTGAAAATTTTCGCTAATTTGAAATATTTAGGGTCTCATCTTTTCAATGGTATTCCAAGTTTCCATATTTCAGGTAAAGCTGTATGTTTCAATAATTATGATAACGTTGGTTTCATCACAGGTACTTCTTCATCTTTGTTTAATAATGTTTTCATTTATATATGGCAAATGGCTTCATCATCTTCTAAAGATAAATACCACGCTATTAAAGCTGTGTTAAATTTATTTGGATTGACTTCTCATCAAAATGATATGGATCCTAAGAAACATCCAGATTATGCTATTTATTCACCAAACCCATTTTATCGTTATGGTGCTGATAATTCAGAAGTTTACAACTCGGCACAACTTTATATGGTTGATGGTGGTGAAGATGGACAAAATATTCCATTTCAGCCATTTCTTCAAAAACAACGTCAAGTTGATGTGATATTGGCGTTAGATTCCACTGCGGATAAAGATGGTTGGCCTAACGGTGCTATTTTAGAGAACACTGCAATGCGGTACAACAATTCAAATCATCCTGGTTCATTAATTTCCACCAGTGATGGTGAAATAGTTGAAATTGATACTTTCCCTCAAATTCCAACAGTTGATGTTTTCATGAAACATAAATTAACGGAGAAACCTACATTTTTTGGTTGTCATCTAGAGAATTATACAATAAGGAACCGTAATGTCTCCAATACACAGAAACCTGATGATTTTTTACCACCAATAATAGGGTATTTTGCCAACAGCTATTACAGTTATCCGTCAAATACATCCACGTTCAAACTCAAATATTTACAACCGGAGGTGCAAGGGATCATAGAGAATAGCTATAACGTTATGACTTACGCTAACTCTACTGTGGATCCAGATTATGCCAAATGTGTTGGTTGTATATTGGTGAAACGAGAATTTGATCGCAGAGAACGCACTGTTTATGCTGTGAACGTCCAAACAAAACAGGAAATTCCAGACTTTTGTCACACATGCTACTCCAAATACTGCTACAATTAAGATTTGATATCCACACTCTTCTGTCTACATATTTTTTACTCTTTATGGTTATAGTATTGCTCTGTTCGATGTTCAAACTTGTAGCTGTCACGTGAAAGTCACGTGTCTTTGTCTTTTGCTCGTCGATGAATTCCCCCAGCGAAAAAAAAAAGTTGTTTACAAAGTAAGCTTTTTCAATTTTGGAGTTGAAGAAAAGCATTGTTTACAACTTTACAACGATTGTTTGCTGTTGGCTTCAGTGTTATTTATACAGCGGTAGAGACAGAAGAGGTGGGCGTACATCACCAAGCTACAAGCCACATCAACAGCTATCAGCGCTACCACACACAGTCAAACACACATAGTCAAACACACTTGAGTACTCAGTTACTACAGATAGTACAATGTCGTTCATCACACAGATTGACACCTTCGTTGCAAGGTTGAAGGACAGTAACGACTTGAAGTCCAAGCACTCGGTGTTGTCAGAATTGGCGGACATGATTGAGTCCTTTACAGCTCCTGCAGACTATGAGCACTATTTGACTGAGCTCATTCCAATCTATTTGGAGTTATTGAACACTGTTCCTGTGAATTTCTCCAGTCAGTCTCAAGAGCATAAGCTTAGAAACTCTGTGTTGGATGTTTTACACCGCTCTACTATGAATGACGCGTTTCAAAAATACGTTATTGAAATCAATGATAATTTACTAAAAATATTGAGAGTTGATAATGAAGAAAATGGTGTCTTGTGTTTGAAGATTCTGACAAGTTTATTTAAAACTTATAAAACTTTATTAACTGATAAAGCTGAACCTTTTATCCAATTAATTATTGAAATGTACAGAAATATGGATCAATTAGTTAAAGATACTTTTAACCCATTGAATGATAACAACAACAACAACAACAGTAATAACAACATTTCAAATTCTCAACCTGATCAACATTCTCCAAGACCTGGTTCTCCAATGTTAGGTCCAGAAGACTCTCAACCAAAACAACTTCTGCAAGCAATGCATTCTTTTAAAACCATTTCTGAATGTCCAATCATCATGGTCACTCTGACTTCTTCTTATAAAGAGCTGGTACAAACTTCTTTACCAGAGTTCACTCCATTTGCTATCCAACTTTTACAACTAGAAGCTCCTCAGCAGGCTGAAGCTCGTAAGATTGCGGAAGAAAATGGGAAAAGATTAACTTCTGTTACTCTAGCTATCAAAAACCGTACTGCTTATGGTGATTTTGTTTTGGCTCAAGTTAAAGCTGCTTCTTTTATTGCTTATGTTTTCATTCGTGGTTATGCGCAAACTTTATTAATGAATCACACTGATCAAGTGCCTGATTTAATTATGAGATTATTACAAGATTGTCCAAGTGAATTATCTGCTGCAAGAAAAGAATTATTACATGCTTTCCGTCACATTTTAACAACTCCATACAGATCATTGTTTGTGTCAAAACTTGATTTGTTGTTTGATGAACAAGTTTTAATTGGTGATGGCTTAACTTCTTATGAAACTTTGCGTCCTTTGGCATACAGTATTGTTGCTGATTTCGTTCATAATGTTAGAAATGAAATGTCTACTGATAAGATCTTGAAAACTGTCACAATGTATTGTAACCATTTACAAGATAGTTCTTTGGCTTTAACTGTTCAAATCATGAGTGCAAAATTGTTGTTGAACTTAGTTGAAAGAATCATGCGTTTGAAATCTAAAGAAGAAGGAAGACATTTATACATGCTCATAATCGATGCATTCACCAAAAGATTCCAATCTTTAAACAGACAATATTCCAATATTATGAAACATCACGAGAAAATTGATGCTAAACGTTTGGAGAAAGAGAAAACTCAAAAAGATGTGTACTCAAAGGACTCTACTGAATTTGAAGATGGTGAAATGGCAAAATATGTCAATTCAATTAAAACCCTGTTGGATGACGATAAAAACAATACGGTTGATGATTCTAAAAACCCAACAAAAAATAGTGAAGGTGATGTTGAAATGACGGATGATAAAGACACGGAAACTGAAGCTAAAGCCGACAAATCTTTAGAAGATATTGATATATTTGATATTCCAAAAAAAGTTCCAATTATCATCACTCCACCACATTCTTCAGATCCTTTGAAAGATGCTCGTTTTCTTTTCCGTACTTTACTTCAGTTCTTGAAAACTATTAGTTTTGGATTGAAAAATTTTAACCCTCCACCTCCTCCAAATCAAACTGAAGCTCAAGATACTAAATGGAATGAGTTTGGTAGAGTTTTCTCTTTTGAAGAAGTTACAATTTTGAGACAGTTATTCCGTGAATGTATTTCTGGTCTTAGATTTTTTTCAATCTCTGTTACAGCTCAATATGAACAAATTATTAAAGACAGACCAAAATATGATTTAAATGTTGTATCTTTACCAATTGCTTCTTCTAAAGAAGAAAAAGAGTTGATGGAAAGTTTTGCAATAATATTTATGCATATTGACGCTGCAACATTTAACGAGATTGTTCAAGCAGAAATCGGATTTCTTTATGATACCATGTTAACTGATTCTTCGTTATTACATATCCCTCAATTTTTCCTTGCAAATGAAAATACTTCACCAAATTTTTCAGGAACTTTGATTTCATTTTTAAAGGATAAATTACCTGAATTAGGTGGCTCAGATATCATTAAATCTAACATTTTGAACCGTCTATTTAAACTATGTTTTATGAGTGTTAATTTGTTTCCAACTTTGAATGAAAAAGTTATTCTACCACATTTAAATCAATTGATTTTGAACTCTTTGGAATTAACAACAGCTTCAAAAGAACCAATCACTTATTTTAATCTCATTAGAACTTTGTTTAGAAGTATTGGAGGTGGTAGATTTGAAAATCTGTATAAAGAAATCATGCCATTGTTACAAGTTTTACTTGAATCTTTGAACAGAATGATTTTGAACGCTCGTCGTCAACAAGAACGTGATATATATGTCGAACTTTGTTTGACAGTTCCTGTTAGACTAAGTGTTTTGGTTCCACATCTCAATTACTTGATGAGACCTTTGGTTTTAGCTTTGAATAGTTCCCAAGAGTTGGTTAGTCAAGGTTTGAGAACCTTAGAATTATGTGTTGATAATTTAACAGCTGAATATTTTGATCCTATCATTGAACCAGTCATTGAGGAGATTATGGAAGCGCTTTGGAGACATTTGAAACCTTTGCCATATCATCATCAACATAGTCACACAACTTTCAGAATCTTGGGTAAATTAGGTGGTAGAAATCGTCGTTTTGTTAAACCTCATCAAGATTTAAGTGTTATTTCAAGTTTGGACCAAGAAATTAACGCAAACTTTTTGATTGAAGGTATCCCTGATGAAGCCCCGCTATCGATCACTCCTGCTTTACAATCTGCTTTAGATATTTTGGAAGATATGGGCGCAGACACTCATTACAGAGTCAGTGCTTATAATTATTTGTCTAAAATATTTTTGCTATTCATTCCATCACGTGAAATTCCTCAAGATTATGCTTCTACTTTATCTAAAGCTGTTGAATTGATCACAGCAGAGGAGACCACTTTGAACCCAGAACTAGAATCAAGTCAATCCAAAGATAAATCCAAATTAGCTCGTGAACAAGAGTTGACTTTACGTTTATTCAAATCTATCTTTTATGCTGTTTCAATTGAAGAAACCAAAGATGAGGCAATTGAATTGGTGAGAAGTATTACTGAGCATTTAACTATTGTTAATGCAGGTACCGTTTTGACTGAAAAACTTAAAGATAAACGTTCATTCTTGGTTGACGACAAAGAAGGACCAGTTGTCATTGGTGAACGAATTTTATTTGAAGCCATCACATATGCTTTGAGTTCTTATATGTATGAGGTCAGAGAAGTTGGTATTGAAGCTATTAAAGTTATTTACAAAACTGCTGTCACTTTATTTGGTTCTGAAGAGAAAGCTTTAGAATTCCCAATGCTACGTGCCTTGTTTAATGATTTCCTCCATTCAAGTTATAATGAGGTTTATTATTATAAATTGGCAAGTACTTTAGGACTAAGGACTATGTTGAATGATCTTGGAATCCCAATTAAATGGTTCAAATGGCGTCAATTTGAAGTTATTCACTCTATGTTTTATGTTTTGAAAGATACAAATCCAGAAGCACCACATGAAGTTTGTGATAATGCCAAAAAATTAATTTTGGATCTTTTGGTTGGTCTGAATGAAGGTGTGACTGAAGCAGATCTTTCTGAAAAACCTTTGAACTCAATTGTTGGCGCTCTTGTTTATGATTTAAGTAACGCAAATCCAATAGTCAGAGAAACTGCTCAGCAATCATTGATTTTATTATCTCAAACTGTTGGTGTTCCAGTGTCCAAAATGATTTCAAAATCACAAAGTATCTTGTTAACTCCAATTTTTGGTAAACCATTGAGAGCTTTACCATTCCCAATGCAAATTGGTAACATTGATGCAATCACTTTTTGTTTAGGTTTGGAAGATACATTTTTAACTTTCAATGAAGAATTGAACAGATTGTTAATGGAAGCACTCACTTTGGTTGATGCTGATGATGAATCTTTAACAAGTGCTCATAAAGTGTCAGAGCATCGTACTTCAGAACAATTAATTAAATTGAGAGTTGTTTGTATTAAACTGTTGTCTTTGGCTTTAACCAAGCCTGAATTCATTTTAAGTCAACAAGGCCATACTAGAATAAGAATTTTGGCTGTCTTTTTCAAAACTTTATGTGCAAAATCAACTCAAATCATTGATGCCTCTCATAAAGGTTTGCAACAAGTTTTATCTCAAAATGCTAAGTTGCCAAAGGAACTGCTACAGAATGGTTTACGTCCAATGCTGATGAATTTATCTGATTACAAAAAGTTGACTGTTTCTGGTTTAGAAGCACTTGCTCGTCTGCTTGAGTTGCTGATTACTTATTTCAAAGTTGAAATTGGTAGAAAACTATTGGATCATCTGAAAGCTTGGGCTCAGCCTGCTGCTTTGAATGCAATTATTGCTGAAGATTTGGATAATAACAAAGTGGTTAAAATTCTTGTTGCCATTTTAAATATTTTCCATCTTTTACCTCCAAGAGCTCATACATTCATGGAGGAAATCATGAGAACTTTACAGTATTTGGAAGAAAATTTACGTCGTAAACAAGGTTCTCCGTTCCGTGCTCCAATTGGTAAATTCTTGAACCGTTTCCCAGCAGAATCCTTTCAATATTTCTTAGAACGTTTTGAAGATAGACAATTAGGAACCAAGTTAGCTTATTTTGTTGGTTTAGAAAGTTGTGGTGCTTTGAAAAGTCATATCAAAGAAAACATTTCTGCGTTTTACACTAGTTTGACTCAAGAAACTAACTCTGTCAATAAGTGTATTAAATTTGCAAATTTTATTGATTTGCTTTTGGCTTTATCCAAAAATGATTTACAGTGGTTAGTTTCTCAAAATCAGTTGTTGATGGATATTTCTTCCATGTGTCAAGAGATTATTGATATTGAGCAAACAGCTCCATTAACGTCGCCAATTCATTTCTGTCTGAAACACGCCATTGAAAACTTACAGCAGTTGTTTGTTTTATTTCTTGGTTCTAATACAAATGATTGTGATACCACTTTTGGATTTATTGATTTATTGTGTTCATTGAACGTCAAGGTTTCACCTCACTTAGAAGACTTCATTTTTACCAAGATTGTCCAGTCTGAAAACAATGATCTCCGTCAAGAGTACATGTCCAGATCTATCAACTTCTCTACTGAAAACAAATCTTTAAACTCACGTTTGTTTATCCTTAGAAAAATATTTGATGCAATTGTTGTTTTTGAAGGTGAAAAGAATGGTAATTTAGATGCTTTGGTCACTAAATCTGGTACTGCTAAGTTACCAGTTTGGTTAGATCTGGTTCATAACAAGATATGGAGAGCTTCTGATGAAATGATCACAAAACATACAGCTGGTTCAATTGATAGATTAAGATTTGAATTGTTGCAAGTTTCGGCATTATTGATTAAATACGCCCCTCAATTAACAGCTGACTTACGTAAAGATGTGATTAAATTTAGTTGGAACTTCATTAAACTAGATGATACTATTACTAAACAAGCAGCTTATGTTGTCACTTCCTATTTTATTTCGGCCTATGATACACCAGTTAAAATTGTCACTCAAGTTTTTGTTGCTTTATTACGTACACATTCTACTGATGTGAGATATTTGGTTAGACAAGCTTTAGATTTATTAGCTCCTGTGATGCCACAACGTATGGGTCAAGGTGGATCAACCACAGAATGGATTAAATGGGTTAGACGTGTTCTGTCTGAAAATAACACTGTTCAAAACTTAACTGTTTATCAATTTTTAATTCACCATGCAGATATTTTCTATACTGCAAGAGACCATTTTATTCCAAACATAATAACTTATATGGGAAAATTGACCAGTATGCAAAATCCATCCGCAGAGAATCAACTGTTAGCCATTGAATTAGCAGAGCTAATTTTGAATTGGGAAATCAAAGCGCAAAATGAATCTAAGAATTTAGACCAAGATATGACCGACTCCACAGAATCAAATATAAAGGATAATGAAGATGTATCGTTAGATAAATCTATGGAAAGTGGTGATATAACAACCTCGAAAAATTATTCCGTTCCATTTAACCAAAGAGAAGCCTGTGTGACGTTTTTGATCAGATTCATTTGTATCAGTTCTCAGAGAGCTTCTGAAACTGAACTTGGTCAAAAGGCTCTTTTCATTTTAAATAAATTATTGAGTGAGGGTTACTGGTCAGAAGTTACTGTTAAACTTGCATTTTTTGAAAAATTTTTGATTCAGGCTGATCTTTCTACTCCAAATATTTTGGGATTTTGTTTAAATGCTTTAGATGTTTTGGCCATTGCTTTGAAGGGTAAAACACCGGAATGGATTGTTGACAATATCAGTTTTATTCAAACTCTGTTGGATAAATGTTTACATTCTGATAACCACGATGTCCAAGAAGGCTTACAAAAGGTTTTAAGAATTATTTTGAAAGCAATTATCAAAGTTTCTGAAGGTAGAGAACAATCTGAAGATGTGCGTGACTTTTTAAGTTTGTTAGGAACTATTGTTTCTGAAGATCTCCAAAATACAAACTCTGTTGCTGCTGGTGTCACATTAGCTTGGACGTTGTCTAACTATTATCCAAAAACTTTAGATAATCTGGTTCAAAGTCTTATCAGAACATTTGCTAAAATTTGCAAAGATCATATTTCAATTGCACAAACTGATAATTCCACGCCACAAGTTGAGTTTGAAGCTAAAATGACAACTAAATTGTTAGAGAAAATACTGTTTATTTGTTCAATGAGAATATCAACTCTGGGTGATCACAGACGTATTTTCTTGTCACTGTTGGCTCAGCTGCTTGATAGATCATTAGATATCAATTTATTGAAACAGATTATAGGTATTGTTCGAGGTTGGGTGTTTTCAACTACTGACCTTTTCCCAACTATTAAAGAGAAAGCTGCTATTTTGGTAAAAATGTTGGTTCTTGAACTAAGAGGTGAATTGACATTATGCAGAGAATTCTACAAAATAATTGTTGATATTTTTGAAGATAAATCGTTAGCTTGTTCAGAGTTAACCATCAGAATGGAGCAACCATTTTTAGTGGGTACAAGATTATTTGATGAATCTATTCGTAGCCGTTTGATGACAATTTTGAATGAAAGTATTGAGAAAGACATTAACACCAGATTGTATTACATCATTAAAGAACAAAATTGGGAATATTTGTCTGAATATAATTGGCTGAACCAAGCTCTGCAATTGTTGTACGGTTCAATTAATGGTGAACATCCTCTTAAATTGATTGGAAGTTATCAGTTTGCCTCTTTAGATCATATTAGCTATATCAATAAAGAAGAAAGGGCTAAACCAATTGATGGTGTTCAGGAATTGTTAGATAGACAGCAAGTGTTTTTGTCAAGCTTGAACAATATCAAATCTTCAGATATCATTACCCCATTAGTTGATTTGTTTCATAAGAGTCCTATGGCTGTTCATTCAGCATGGATTAATATTTTCCCTGTTGCTTACTCAACTATTTCACGTCGTGAGAAGGCTGGTTTTAGAGAAGTTTTGGTTGCTTTGCTTTCAAAGGACTATCATACTCGTCAAGCTGAAGCTCGTCCAAACGTCATTCAAACTATATTAGAAGGTATTGGTAGATGTCCAGATCTTCAGTTACCTCCACATTTAGTCAAATATTTAGGTTACAGTTTTGATGCTTGGTATCCTGCTTTACAAAATCTAGAAGAAATTGAAGAAGAACCATTGGTTGAGAATAATGTTGTTCGTGAAACTAATCAAGATGCTTTGATTGAAGTGTACGCCACTCTTCAAGAGGAAGACATGTTTTATGGTCAATGGAGAAGAAGAGCTAAATACACTGAAACTAGTTCAGCTCTTTCTTTTGAACAAATTGGTTTATGGGATAAAGCATTACAAATGTATGAATCTGCTCAAATAAAAGCACGTTCTGGTGCGATGCCATACAGTGAATCTGAATATTCTTTATGGGAAGATAACTGGATTTTATGTGCTGAAAAACTTCAACACTGGGATATTCTAACAGAGCTTGCTAAACATGAAGGTTTCACTGACTTGTTATTAGAATGTGGTTGGAGAGTTGCTGATTGGACTGCTGATAAAGAACCATTGGAGCAATCTGTCAAAACTGTTATGGATGTTCCTACTCCACGTCGTCAAACTTTTGAAACATTTTTATGTTTACAAGGTTACTCACAGCAAAAAGAAACACTTCAGGATCTTTCTAAGTTATGTGATGAAGGTATTCAATTAGCTTTACACAAATGGCACGGATTACCAAAGAGATTTACAAATGCTCATATTCCATTGTTACACACCTTTCAACAGTATGTTGAGTTTATGGAGGCAAGTCAAGTCTATGGAAGTTTGTTGGTTACTAATGCTCAAAATATTGATAATAAATCACAAGAGTTGAAGAGAGTCTTGCAAGCTTGGAGAGAACGTTTACCTAATATTTGGGATGATATCAGTATCTGGAATGATTTGATAACATGGCGTCAACATGCTTTTGGCGTTATCAACAAAGTTTACATGCCATTTATTCCGGCTCTACAACAAGCCAATGGTGCTGGAAATGCCAACAGCTTTGCTTACCGTGGTTATCATGAAATTGCTTGGGTTATTAACAGATTTGCACATGTTGCTCGTAAACATAATATGCCAGATATTTGTATTAACCAGTTGACAAAAATTTACACTTTGCCTAACATTGAAATTCAAGAAGCATTTTTGAAATTGAGAGAACAGGCAAAATGTCATTACCAAAATGTTAATGAACTAAATACTGGTTTAGATGTTATCAGCAATACCAATCTTGTATACTTTGCCACTCAGCAAAAAGCTGAATTCTTTACATTGAAAGGTATGTTCTTATCCAAACTGAAAGCACAAGATGAAGCTAATCAGGCCTTTGCTACTGCTGTTCAAATTGACTTGAATCTGGCTAAAGCATGGGCTGAATGGGGTCATTTCAATGATCGTCGTTTGAAAGAAAATCCAAATGAGATGGTATATGCGAACAATGCTATTAGTTGTTATTTACAAGCTGCAGGTTTATATAAAAATGGGAAGGCAAGAAAATTGTTGTGTCGTATTCTTTGGTTAATTAGTTTGGATGATTCTACTGGTACATTATCACAAGCTTTTGAAACTTATAGAGGTGAAGTTCCTGTCTGGTATTGGATTACATTTATTCCACAATTGTTGACTTCATTGTCTCATAAGGAAGCAAAATTGGTTCGTCAAGTTTTGATTCGTATTGCTAAAACTTATCCTCAAGCATTACATTTCCAACTTCGCACCACCAAAGAAGACTTTGCTGTAATTCAAAGACAAGCTATGGCACTTGCCAATCGTCAAAACACCAATACACCGACACCTGTTCCATCATCTGCTAACAACTCTTCTGCTTCTAATGCCCCAACACCAGGCACTAGTTCTGCACCAACTTCATCCACAAGTGTTCCAAAACCAAGTACTCCAAATAAACAGCCTTGGGAATATGTTGAAGAAATCATGGGAATATTGAAAACAGCTTATCCTTTGTTAGCTTTGTCATTAGAGTCATTGGTCGATCAGATTAATCAGAGGTTTAAATGTACTGCTGATGAAGATGCTTATAGATTGGTCACAGCGCTCTTGAATGATGCTCTTCAGTTCTCGAATCGTTTACCAAATCCAAGAGAAAATTCCAAACTACCTCCAAATACAGAAAGTAACCTCACTAAATTTGCCGAAACAGTTTTACCTACTCATATAAGAGCTGAATTCAATAAAGATTTTATCTCATCAAAACCAAATTTGGAAGATTATATCAAAAAGTTAAGAAAATGGAGAAACCGTTTAGAAGAGAAATTAGATGCAAGATTTCCAACTGTTAATTTGGAGGATCTTTGTCCACATTTGAGTGAATTTCATCATCAGAAATTTGAAGATATTGAAGTTCCAGGACAGTATTTGTTGAACAAGGATAATAACACACATTTCATTAAAATTGAAAGATTCTTACCTACATTAGATTTTGTCAGAAGCTCCCATGCCGGTTATAAAAGAATTAAGATCCGTGGTCATGATGGTAGTCTACATCCATTTGCAGTACAGTTCCCAGCAGCACGTCATTGCAGAAGGGAAGAAAGAATTTTCCAACTATACAGAATCTTCAATGAGAATCTTTCTAGAAAAGTTCAGACACGCCGTCGTAACATTCAGTTGACTCTTCCAATAGCAGTTCCATTGTCACCTCATATTCGTATCATGAATGACAGTGAATCCAATGTTTCTTTACAAGAAGTCTATGAAGATTATTGTCGTAAGAAGAAGATTAATCGTGATGAGCCATTCTTGTACTCCACTGAAAAACTAAAGTCTGCTTTTGATCCTCATTTGCCAAAACCAGACATCATGAGTGTTAAAGTTGAAATTTTGAGTGCTATTCAATCTCTGTTAGTTCCAAACACTGTTGCTAAGAATTATTTCACGGGTATTTTCTCCAGCTTTGAGGACTTCTGGTTATTTAGAAAACAATTTTCAAGTCAATATGCTTCCTTCTGTTTTATGACTTACATGATTAGTATTAACAGTCGTCATCCTCATAAGATCAGTATTAATACAAAGAGTGGTGCAGTTACCACATTTGACATGTTGCCAACTAAAATTGCCAGCGGTAAATCTAATGTTAAGTACTATAACAATACTCAAATTCTTGAACCAGCAGCTCAAAGAGCAGCGCCTGTTTTCTTCAACACTGAAAGTGTTCCATTTAGATTAACTCCAAATATTCAAAAATTAATTGGTGAAGCTGGATTGGAAGGTATCTTATCTGTTCACATGTTAACTATTGCTAAAGCATTGACAGAACCTGAACCTGAGTTAGAAACTTATTTACCATTATTTGTCCGTGATGAAACTATTTCTTGGTTTACTCAACAGCATCGCCCATCGTCAGATGAGCTTCAACTGAGAGAGATTGTTCGTGTCAATGTTGATTTGATTGTCAAAAGAGTCCAACAAATGGCTAATGTTTCTAGTGCTACTAATGTGACCACTCAACATGTTATGGACTTGATTCAACAAGCTGTTAATCCACGTCATTTGGCTGCTTGCGACCCATTATGGATGCCATTTTTATAAAATTACTTTTTGTTATTTATTAAACCTTATTTTTTGTTACTTGTTAATTATTATTATTAATTTATATTTTATTGTTTATAAGCTTACAAGTAGTCTTACAGTACAGTTCTGCAGCATAACAGTTAACTATTTCATTTAATAATTATAATATTTAAACTTTACACCATCTTTTTTGCATAGTGGGCAAACGTTTTCTTTTCTTAACAACCACTCATCAATACAGTCTTTATGAAAAATATGAAGATTACAACTCAAGCATCTAATGATGACATTATTCTGATAGTCTTCAAAACAGATTGAGCAAGTTTCATGTTGAACAACAGTACAATTTGACAAATCTTTAATCAATCGATTTGAATTCTTTTGAATGAAATTTTCATTAATTTTCACTTCAAATAAACTATCATCAATTTCTTGACTTAATTCTTCTTTCTTGAGGTATGGTTCATGAACAAACCTTTTAAAATGATTTGGTAATTCCAATACAACTTCAGATTGTAAATTCTTACAAATTAATGATGGAGCAGCAAGTAGTCGATGTTTTGGATGTAAGAAAATACCAACAGCATAAACCATAATTTTTTTATTTTTACCCTTTGGAATGATTTTGGAAGGACCATTTGGATCATTTGAGTTTGTAGTTAGTGGTTTCAATTCAAAGACTAAATGGGATATGTGATCTTCACCTTCACCTTTACGAATATAATGGAAATCTTCATGACAGTTTTCTGCTAATTTTAAAGAAGTTGGTGATCTTCTATGACTGACACTATCTAAGTAACTTTTACAATTTCTTGGATGATGAAATAGCAAATTGTCAATTGATGTTAAATCTGTGTGATGGATTCCAATTAAAAGTACTGGAACTTTCTGGTTGAAGTTGTTAATACCTTTCTTATCAAATCTAAAAGCTCTGAAAAATGAACTTTTCAAAAGTGCGTTATCTAGGGCATCATTTTCTAATTGTTGGAAAAATTCACCTAAACCAGTTGTTCTATCATTGGGATCATCAAAACGTCTTCCATTTTTAACAGGGAATTTGATTGCTTTATCTGAATGAATAGTGTTTATGAAAAATTTCAATAATGTTTTCAATAAGCGTTGTTTATCGGCAGGTGAAGTTAATGAAAAACGACTGATTGGTTTTGGAACATCAGAAGCTAAACTATTGCTGGTTGAACTTTGAGAAACAGAGCTTGATTCAAATGGTGGATTGATGTATTTTCTAATATTGATTTCATTAGGAATCATTGGACCACGATTAATATTGTTCCCATTTTGAACAATGTTTCTAAAATTGAAAGCGTTGTATTGAACATTAGCGGGCTGACCTTGATCAATATTAACAAAAAGACGATTCTCTAAATCAATGATCTGTGGTTGACGATGATTATAACGGTGATAAAGGTTGTTATTTTGATGATTAATATTATTGAATTGACGGTTAAGTTCATTGAATTGTCGATTGAGTAATTCAAATTGACGATTAGCATCATGCATCATTTCGTTGATGTGATTATAATTGAGATTATTAGCGGCATTGTTGTTGTTGTTGTTTCTAATACGAAAACGATTGTTAGCGATATGAAATTGAGCCTCTCTTATTTGAAGTTCAATTTGCATTCCTTGACGGTTAACTTCCTGATTCATTTCAAGGTTAATTAAATCAAATTGTTCTTGATGATTTCCATGGTTATTAACGTATTGAAAGAAGTTATTTGCTTCAAGATTATGAAAGTTGTTCATATGATCAAATTGATGTGGATGATCATTGTTGATGATAATGTTAATGTTATTGTTATTGTTCATAGGTTGATAATGTCTTTGGTGTCTATTGACGTTATTACCATTGCCAATGACATAATTTCCATTCAAACCAATTGGATTGGGATTGTTCATGGTGATTGCAAATTAAAAACTGGTAACAACAGTCCTGAAACGTTGGAAAGCAAATGAACTTCAAAAGTTCCATGGAGCAAATGGTTTGGTTTAAGTACCTGAGCTTTAGTTTCAATTGCTTTTGAGACATTTTACTTATTTCTGTATTGGATGAAAATCATAACGTTAACGATTTGGGTTAATTATAAACTTGTTAAGTTTAATCAATTCGAATAATGTTTGCTCTATTATAAGTGAAATTTCCTAATACTGATAAAATTATTAAAATGGAAAAATTGATACGATATAGTTTACCCCATATATTTAAAAATCTTTAAAAAAACTGATATAAAATGTGGGCTTGCAGGTGGTCCAGATGAAAGTGGTATTTCAATTGTTTGTATAATTTAATGTTTAGTTGCGCTGGTCAGTTAAGTGACAACTAGTGATTCTTGAATGATGAATATTCATTAAAGTGTCAAATTACGACGTTCTGCCAATTTTTTCGTGCTGTTGGATTAAATTTTAGTTAATTGAAGTGGCGCGGGCTGTTTGATTACAAGAAACTATAATTAATATGTCGCATCCCGTTCGTAAGTATGTCCCATATGAAAGTAATTTTCTTTGGTGAGTCCACGGTTTACAAGTACTTTAGTTTTGGTCATTCTCTTCTTCCCATTAATGAAAGTAGTTGAGTATGGAACATTAATATAAAATGTGGCTAGTGGTTTTAAGATAACTCTACAGTCTAGCTAAATGATAACAACTCAATAAAATTTTTCCACTTGCCACATGATATTAATATTATTCATCATCAGCTAGTGCATGCGCCATATAACATTCAGCAGATAAGTACTAATTGGCATCATGATGAGACAGATCATTAATGTCATACAATTATTTCAATTCACTGCACTACAATCAAAAGGGTGTGAAAAGTAACATTAATTAAAAGACATTTGAAAAGGAAAAAAAAAGAGTTTCCATATAATAATAAGTCAACCATAATTATATGATCATCATGAGTTCAAAAGTTGCCAGTCAAGGGCTTCATCAATAACACCTTCCAACCATTGATACTCACCATTATCAACCAAATATGGATCATTTAAAACTTCCAGTGGAGAACATGTTGATGAATTAACAGTTTCAGTTATAGCTGTTGATATTCCAATCAAGTGTGGATCTTGTTGAGCACGACGTTCTTCAATATCTTTCAAGATTTCATCCAAGTTATAGATGAGTTCTTCATTGATTGATTTGAATTCTGGTTCCACCAGCTTTTTAATAACTTGTTGTTTCCCAACCAAATAAGGATCAATTTTAGGTGTGTTAATTAAAATTGAATTGTTTTTACCATCGAGGGTGTCTGAAGTTGGAGCTGGTGGATTTGGAGGTGTTGGAGGAGTAGAAGGAACTGATAAAGTGTCTGTTTCGGTAGGTGAAATGACTAGTTCATTCTTTGATGATTGAGGACTCAAAGTTGGTTCTGAAGAATAATTATGAACAGAAGAAGTATGAGATGGTTGATGTTGGAAATGTGATGGTGCAGATTGGGAAGAAGGTAATAAATCTTCTGGGTAGAATTGGAAAACGTTACCAGTTAAAGGATCCAAATAAAATGCTGGAGCTGATAAATGAGTATTATGAATTGTTGTTGTTGTTGTTGATGTTCCCAATTCACTATAAATACAAGCTGGTTGACCTGAATTGAAACATGATTGACATTTTGGTGATTTTCCATCGCATGGCCAATGATTTCTGAAACAAGTGTCACAACTGGGAATTTGCAAGTTCATAGATAGCAAGATGTTTTATACTAGTTGTTAGTTGTTGAGTTATAGTTACTATCTGAAGGATCAATAACAACAGTTGGAAAGTGTTTTCATAATTTTTGGTGGGTTGATATTTTGACACAAAATACAAAATATTCAGTAGAATTTGATGATAAGTTGAGTATAAAACATTTTTTTGAAGGATTGAAACAGGTTGAGTAAAAAATAGAGACTAGCTCACAACAGCTAAATTTGTAGCATAAACTCGATAATTACACTGTCATTAATAGTCAGTGTCTACTAATTAAATATTGATAGTGACTGGTTATTAAGATTACTAATCATTGCTATAGCAGCTTACTCATCACACATGCATATCAACACACAGCCAGAACAGAAATTTTATCAAACATCCTACGTAGTGTAACGGCTATCATGGTCCGCTTTCACCGGGCAGACCCGGGTTCGACTCCCGGCGTGGGAATCAGATTGAGAAACACATCAGGTTTTGATCTTTGCGTACAGCTTCAAATAATTTGTATTTTTTTTTGCTTTTGTTTTCCCTTGACCTGGCCGAGTAGGCAGAGTCTCATGATAATGGGGAAAACTAGGCAGAAAAGAAGCCGGGAGTTCGAGTCTTAGATGGTGCTGATTACTTTCATTGGAGATATCACACTGGAGCACTGGATACCATATACTCTCAATTTGAGTTTCGCACTCCATATCTTAGTTGTTTGAGATATATAGGAATTTGGGCCCAACAGGGTGAGTCAACAGGACTTTCAAGAAGTATTCATGTTGAGATTGGGACTTTACACATTGAAAAATGTAAGGAACACTGAAAAGTGATAAATGGAGAATGAAAATTCCGAAAATTGAAGGAGGGAGTTTCCTGGTATTAACAGAAAGTGGACCAAAAGAAGTGTACATAGTTAGTAATTAGTTCTCCCTTAATAGATGTTACATGACAAAAAAAAAAAATCAATAGTTGTCTTTGGGGCCGATTTTAGAGCTTCGCATTCCACTAAACAGACTGTATCGTTGCATGTAGCGACCACTGTTCATCCAGTCACTTACTTCATTATAAAATGTTGTATCATCTTGATCTCATTTTTTTTTAATTCTTTATCTAAAAAATCAAGATTTATAACCAAAACAGACACTGCTTCATAATCTCTCTCCTTTACTTGCGATCAAACTGTTCTCTCCAAATTAAATTATGACTCAAGACACTCCGATAATCAATAAACACAACTTCAAACTTTACAAATTCAGCACAGAAATCTTATCAAAGCCAACAGCTAAAACTAATCTAACTGAATTCTTAACTCAAGTATTAAATAAAGGTTACAACATTCCAAGATTCAAGTATAAAGTTGTTCAAACAACAAGGATTAAAAACGCTGATGTTTTCATCGATGATCTAGGTTTCCAAAAACCAGAGTCTTTTTTACTAGTGCTGGTTAACACTGGTGAGAAGAACAAGAATAATATTATAGAAAGGAAATTTTTAGAACAGATAGGTAATGATATTGAAGTTGAGGACATAACTGATGAAACTTTCACGTTTGCAGGCTACTCAGTGGATCAAGTCGTTGGCACGATTGGTATGAAACCGTATAAAGATAACAATGGTGATGAACAACAACAATCGTCAGGTTATGAAATCACAGGATTCACGTCTTTTATCACCGGAGCTGGGAAATTATTGATGAATCAAATAGAGAAAATAGCTAGAGAATTACATGCTCCATATCTGTTTGTCACAGTCATTTGGGAACATGAACTGGTACCTTATTATCGCAGATATGGGTTTATAGAAATCGGAGAAAAATTGCTTCTAGAAGTTGATGAGAATGGGAAAGTTAAAAATGAGAGTTTGGAAGATGGGATCTATGCTTCAAGAGATTTCCATCTCAGTTTCATGAAAAAGAAACTGGACAGTTCTTGAATAAAATATTAGTGGAAGATTCATGAATTAATTTGATTGTAGACTCTTCTATTGGTGAAAATTTGGGAAAATTTCAATACATAAAAAAAGAATCCTTGCGAAATCTTAACAGTTGAACTAGAAGACCAAGAAGAGAAGCAGCAGCAGAGATGAGCATTTTAGAAAGCTCGCACAACGATGCTCAGCAAGAGTACCAACACGAAGTCCTGAAAACTCAAGCTTCTAAACAATTGGAACTCACAAAATTAGAAGTTTCTGGTGGTGACTTAAATGATGAATTCTATAAAAGATTGTTTGGTCAATTACTCAACAAGAAACTAGTCACAGTACAAGAATTGAACAAAGAATTGCGTCAAGTGGAGAGAAATTTGAGAAAAACTGGGTTATTTGAAGAAATTAAGATCTCTATTGATACTGCTAACACTGAAGATTTGAATGGGAAAATATTGTTACAAAATGAACCACAATTGTTCACAGGCTCTTATGGTCCTGTTCCAACAATTGCGAAAATTGCATTGAAACAATACAATGTTAATAGATACGCCTCGTCAGCTAAAAGCACAGAAGATTATCTTGGTTTTGGTGGACAATTTTTCCAACCAAACTTGTTTCAAAATGCTTCTTCACTTTTAGTCGATGTTAACATCAATTATGATCCTACTAGAAACGTATGGAACAAGAAAATTTGGGATGTTATTCTCAAGGCACCAATCCCAAATAATACATCTTTAAAGGCAATTTTCAATCCATCAGTTTCATTCTTAGATTCTCAAAAATGGGGTGCTCATGATTTCATATCTGGTGGTGCATTCTTAGGTTTAGAGAAATCTATTTGTGTCAGTAAATTCACCACTGGTGTTCAATTGACCAAAAGAACAGTGACAAATATTGGTAACAGTGCAGCTGACTCGATTAGAATTGATGCTGGTGATGATGTTAAAGTTTCTTTGAATTCAAATGCTCATTTGGATACTAGAAAATTTGTTGGTAGATTCCCAGTGAAAGGGTTATTAGGTGATTTGAATGTTGAATGGGCTGGTTTCAATAACGTTGATTCTACCACTGACACTACAAGTAAAAACTCAAAAGATTCAAATGTTTTCATCAAGACTCAATTCCAATATGAACATAACAGGTCATTTTTCGAAAATTATTTCACAACTCAGTTTGAATTAGCAGCTGGTTCCATCTACACCCCGTCAACAAATAAAACTCAAACTCATATTGGTGATAAATTTTTCCTTGGAGGTTTAAACAACTTAAAAGGTTTCCACACTAATTCAATTGGTTGTCTTGAAGGAAACAATCACATTGGTGGATCCTCTTTCTTCAAGACGGGATTATCATGCTACACCAAATTACCAAACAGCTCACCAAAGTCTCCATTGAGACTCTATGCTTTCATTAACGCAGGTGATGTTTACTCCAAGAGTTGTGCATTGAGATCTAGTTTGTTGAACGGTGATATTTTCACTAAATCTGCGGTTGCTTCTGGGTTTGGGCTGGTTTATAAATCTGATCAGGCTAGTTTTGATTTGATATACGGAATTCCATTGAGTGCTAGAAGTCAAGATGGTGTTAAACCTGGAATTTCATTTGGCTTGAACTTGAATTTCTTCTGACTTTTTAAGGGCTAGAAAGAAAAAGATAAATAAGTTAGAATGGACAGCGAGGTAGTTGGATGACACATTGTTTATATATTCCTACAGTACACGTAAAATAGAGACTGCAATTGTAAGAAAACATCAAGAAATCGAAACTCGACTTTCTCACTATAAAATTAATCAAAAAAAAATAAAAATCTTGAAATTTTGGAAAATAAACAACAACAACAACAACAACAACAGAAACGAATGAAGTTTGGGAATGTGGGAATTGAGCTTTAGTTATAAAGACACAAAAGGTAAAACCATTAAGCTGAAAATATTCTGATCAAAAACTAACCTTTTTTTTTTGTAAGGCAATGAACACACAGGATCACACTGGTTAGAACCAAGTATCAAATACTCTTTTGGTAGAGAAGAATCAAGCAATTTCCAATTCAACCACATGAAGATCTCTAAAGCACATCTTGTTGTTGAGGTAGTGCCCTCTGCAGACTCTTCTAAACATTCAACCATGCAAATTGTTTGTAAAGGTAAAATCACCAAAATTAATGGTGAAGTTATAAATAATTCTAATGGTGAAGTCACTAAACATTATGGCGATGGTGGTAATGATGATGACGTGATTAGAATAAGAATGGGCCCACCTTCGGTTACTTGTGATGTGAGGATCATCAAAAGACGTTATTGTTTGAAAATACCCAAATCTTTCACTACAGTTGATAAATTACAACAGCTGGATATCAATTATGATTATTCAAATTCATCAAATATAACACACTATATATATGATTCATCAAGTGATAAATTGTCGTTATCTTTATTACTGTGGATGATTAAACAAGTACCGATAATCTCGTCTGATTGTATCGATCAATTATTCAATTCTAAAAAATTGTTATTACAAAATTATGAATTAAATATGATTGATTTTAATAATTATCAAATCCCTGAATTTGAATTGAATGTTCAAAGATCCACAATTTTCCAATCAATTATTTTTGTATTTGGAGAATCAAATGAATTCACTAAACTAAAATCTGTCTTGGAATTAGCTGGTGCCCAATGTGGGAAATTCGAGTTTACTAAACAATGTGAAGAGTTCTTGCAATTTATCAAAACCATTAATGTTGATAAATTAGTTCTTGTTAAGATCCAGGATAGTTTTGATAATTTAATGACGAAATCAATAGTCGATGATCCAAATTCCATTGAGTATCAAAATTTAGTGATAATGAATGATTTGGCTAAACAATTAAACAAAAATTTGATCTCAGTACAAGAAATTTTCAATTCAGTTAAAAATGTTAATACTGATGGGTTATTTACCATAAGAACCTCAAACACCCAGTTGAAAAAACAAGATGATGTTGCTGCGTCAGATACAAATATTAGAGTTAAAAGAAGACGGAAAAATAAAGAAAATACACAACAACAATTAAGTGTATTTGATTTCTTCGCTGGTGGGAAATTTAAGATCAAGAAAGAATCACAATCACAGTCTCAACCGATAAATGTTAAAGAAAGCGGGAGTGTACCATTGGATATCCCTGAAGTCGTGGAAACCCCGGTTAGAGTACCAGATGCAGAACCAGAACCAGAACCAATTGAAGTTGAAGAAAATACTAAAGAGAGTGAACCAATAAAGAGGAAGCCAGACGAAACAAATGAACTTGAACAAGATTCATTCAAAAAACCAAAAGAATCATTCTTGTCAATAATTAAAGAAGCTAAAAAAACGGCAAATGAACGAATTTCCAATAAAATAGGGAATGATGAACAAATTGATGATGATGAAATTTCTCAACTTCGAGATTTAGCCATTGTTGAGATAAATGATTCAATTTTTAGGAAGAAAATTGTACCCACAAATGAATCAGTTAATGAAAATGGTGATAATAATAATAATAATAATCATAATGATTGGAGTAAACGTAAAAATTTCAAAAATTTTGTTAAAAATGGATCAAATAAATTGAAGAAAAAAAGTTTTATTTATTCAAGAGAATACATTCCATTAGTTGAATATGATCCAAAGGTTGATGACGTTAATATTGCTAAAGATGAAGAATTTTTAAAAGGTATAAATGATACAAATCTCAAGAAAAATGAATTAGAAAATAATTTTGGTGATGAATTTTCTAAAATTGTTAAAGAGAAACCAGATAAGTTATTTGTTGATTCTGATGATGATGATCAGGCACCTGTTGAAGTTGATTTACAACCGGATTATATGGCTAGAGCCATGGAAGAACCTACAAGACCGAATAGAAGGAATGCAAATAGGAATACAAAGAATAATACAAAGAATAAATATGTTTATGTTGACGACTCTGATGATGAACAAACACCGGTTTCTAAAAAGAGTGTATTGCGTGCCCATGATGATGCAGACGATGATAGTGATGATGATAGTGATGATGATGAAGTTCCAAAATTCAGATTTAGAAGTTGAAATGGAATGAAAGTCCACAATTTCCCAATTTTTTGAAATAGTTTAAATGTTGATCATTTTCATTATAATAACCATCGCCATAAGAACATTTTGGGTCCTGATTCCCATCACAATAGATGACATTTTCAATATCAGGATCTATTTTATTATTATTTATTTCATCAATGAAAATTTCATTTGATGAGTGAACGAAAAAATTCATAAATTTAGGTAATTGAACCACTGGATCATTTTTATGAGTTATTCTTAACAATTGACCATTAGTGAATGGCATGTGTGAGTCTAATGACAACAAGGTGTTTGTGTATTGAGCAAACCAATAATTACCAATAATTGGCTGACCAAACGTGATACATTTTAAGAATTGTGAATTGATCCATTGTAATTCGAGAATTTTTAAAGTTATTAACACAGAAATTGCACCGCCTAATGAATGTCCCAAGATGTATAATTTATAATCTTGATGAGTTTGTAAGATTTTCGATAGTTGTGAATCAAGTTTATTCCAAGTATTTATAAAACTTGTATGGAAACCTTTATGGATTTTACAATTGACACAATTGTTGTTTTGGTAAGGTGTCGTGTCAATGGAAATATCGATTAATGCGTCTTTAAAAGAATGAGTTCCTCGTAGTGCTAGAACAATCGTGTGTAAATCGTGGTTTATAGCAATATAGCCTGATGTTTCGAAGTCCTTGTATCTATCAATTGAAGAGAAATCGTAATTGCACCATTGGAACAAAAGTTTGAATCCTGGGAATAAATCACAGTCGTTGTCACACTGGAATGGGGTGTGTATTTGAGTGAATGGAGTGACACAATAGCTAGTAACTTGTTAGCTGGTGGGTTGACACATAAATAAAATAATTATATAATATAGCAAATAACTCACGAAATATCGGTCAGACTTGCGGTGTTTTGCAATTCTTCATAAAGCTGGTGGTTTATGTGCTCTGCTGAGACTATCTGTAGTAGAAACAGACTGAAAACCCAGTATAAAAAGCCGTTCATTTGCTCTTAAATTCTGTTAATTTTCCAATATTACTGGAAATATTCTGAATTTTTTTCTTATCAGGCAGAGAGATAAATAAATTTATTACAGTGGCAAATCAACAAACCAATTTGAGTCTATTTAATTCTACTACAAACAAAAGAAAAGATGATTCAAGACGTGGACGACTTTGATCTAGGTGGCGTGCTTAGAGAGGGATACAACGAGTTCATTTGCAGCGAAAATCCCGAGTTTTCTGGTGCTAATTACGATGAGTTAGGGAAATCTCACTCTAATGACTTGGGATTGAATTCCACAGTGAGCTTATTGCGTTCTAATTTCAATGCTGTTGGCACAATGACTATTGGCAATGGTGCCCGTGGCAGTGGTAGTGGGGGTACTTATGGTGGTGCTGTGGTGAAAAGAACAAGTTATGATGAGAATTTGGGGATGGGGTTTTATCACAATATTGAGAACATCAACAAAGGTAGCAGCACCTTGAATGATCCATACTCTCTGTATTTTGGTGGTGGCAACAAACATATCCACAATAACAACAACCAGAACAACCACAGTCGTGAGTTTGGATACTCTGGTAAAAACAACACTCGTTCACCAAACCATCAAATTTCCAAACACCAACATCATCACCATAATCATCACTCTAAAGACAACAATTACAAGCTTATCCTTGAACCAAACATGAAGATCAGTATCCCAAAGACATCCAAATTTTTCGTGATCAAATCATTCAATGAACAAGACGTGAAGGATTCTTTTTTAAACAAACGTTGGAGTTCTAGTGACAGTGGTAACAATCGTCTCAATAGATCATTCCGTCAACTAGAAGCTGTTAATCAACACCACAGTTATAACGACCAGGGGAAATTTATCTTGTTTTTCTCAGTGAACAGTTCAGGGAAATTTTGTGGGATTGCAGAGTTGAAATCTCAATTGATTGATAATAAGTATTTCCAAATTCAATGGTTGAGTGTTAAAGACGTTTTCAATGGGAAGTTTAGAAACTTGTTGAACCCTGATAATAAACCTGTCACTAGTTCAAGAGACTGTCAAGAACTTTCATTTGAGATTGGAGAAGAGATGTTTAAAATTTTCCAAAAAACGGAGTCTAGCACTAGCTTTTTAATGACTTGATTCATCATCATCATCATCTCCTTCCTAGTTAATTCAACTCTTCCTTTCCATTTGCATTGCTTTTTTCTATATATTCTTCTTCAAACTCTTTTTCAAATAAACATTTCATTCGCATATTAAAAAAACCCATAAAATTATCATCCAATATTTTCAGTTGTGAAATAAATTTATATGTATGAAAGAACAGAAGAATGTCCACCAAAATTGCTCAATTCGCCAAATCAACACACTCAGCACAATTCTCTACACTCAGAAGACTGGCAGCAGAACACACGGCTCAAAACTCCAGTTCAAATAGCATTGAAAATGGTCAATCCGAAAAGAAAAAATTCCCAGCTTTGAATAAATCTCAAAGAGCCTTTCTTGATAGATTGATCCGTGTTGACCAAGCCGGAGAACTAGGTGCAAATTACATTTACGCGGGACAATATTTCGTGCTTTCAAGGAAATCTCCAGAGTTGAAACCAGTGTTGAAACATATGTGGGAGCAAGAAATTCATCATCATAACACTTTCAACGATTTACAAGTGAATCATAGAGTGAGGCCATCTTTACTAACTCCACTTTGGAGAGTTGGTGCGTTTGGCTTGGGAGTTGGCACTGCGCTGTTAAGTAAAGAAGCAGCAATGGCTTGTACCGTGGCAGTGGAAACAGTTATTGGTGGACATTATAATGATCAATTACGGGTTTTACAGAATAAATTCAGTGCAGATGAATTAGTTGAATTGAAGAAGACTATAAAGACTTTTAGGGATGATGAATTGGAACATTTGGATACTGCTATTGAACATGACGCGGAAAAAGCAGTTCCTTATATGTTACTTACAGAAGCTATTAAACTGACTTGTAGAGTTGCCATTTGGACTGCAGAAAGAGTTTGAGTCAAACTGTTGTTGTGTTGTGTGTGTGTATGTATGTATTAATGATATGAATGCCTTTATTAATAATATAATAGTCTTAATGACTAAACCAACCCATCATATAAATTCAATGCATTAATTATACTTGGATCAACTTTTGAAGATTCTCTAAACTCATCCAATGAAATTTCGTCTTTGGTAGATTTATTCATTGATGCAAATATCTTTTCCGTTCTAGCTTCAGGGGTCTGTTCATCCTCTTCCAATTTCACCATTACTCCAATCATTTTATAAATTGCC